>PVKM010020983.1:0-22954 GCA_004027735.1 Carollia perspicillata
TGACCAAAAGGCCTCCAAAACCCAAATTGGCAAGATTCACAGAAGGCCAATTTGTCTACCAAGAGGACTACCCAAGCCATTTTTAAAATGTGTGTTAAAAATGTGTTTTAATTTGAGTAAAAGTTTTATTCAAATACATTCTCATTGTAAGATTTAATAAAAGAAAATATGAACTATCCCTTTCCTTTTTTGTAATTTTTTTAGTGTCAGCAAACACTTTTTTTTTATTGTCACCTGGTGACATTTTTTCATTGTTTTCAGAGAAAGAGGAAGTAGGGAAGAAAGAGAGAAACACCAATGTGTGAGAAAAACATTGATTGGTTGTCTTTCATGGGCTCCCTAACTGGGGATTGAACCTGCAACCTAGGTATAGCCGTGACTGGGAATTGAACCCACAACCTTTTGGCTTATGGGACAATGCTCCAGCCAACTGAGCCATACCAGTCAGGCAGCAAACACTTTTTAAACCACTAAAGCTAGTTTTTTAGCACGTACCTAACTTTTAAAAATCCCTGGCTAAGCGCCACGTGAAGGCTGGGCAGCAGGTGGGGACGTGTTCTCCAGAGGCTACAGTTTGCCACATGGTGTAGACTGTTGCCAGGTCCTCTGGGGACTTTCCGGGTTCTTCTTATGGATTGTCAGTGTTATGTAGGGGGAAATCAGTGCTGACCTAGTATGAGCAATGGGGAAAGCACCAAATGTTCTTCACTATTTGGCTATGGTTTTTTTTTCTCTTTCACTCTGATTTGTCATATTTTTATTTATTTATTTTTTATTGAATGTTGGCATCTGTACCACAGGAGGTTATATTCAGTCCCCAGAGACTCAGATAAACTCTATTTCAAATGAGCCTTATGGTCCCTGGAGAATAGAGACAGCCATGTCTTTCTCTCTTTGACCCCCTTGATGGAATGGCTCTTCCCAGACAGGATGCCACTCACTCACAAGGCACATACATTCTACTCTAAATCCTGCCTGTACAAGCTTACATGTCTGTCGTTGGTACTTCCAGTTTCTTTTCCACTATTGATTAGAAACAAAGGTGTATTATGAATACAAGTGGAATTCCCTTTGGCTATGTTTTTTTTTCTCTTTTACACTGATTTGGCATATTCTTTTATTTATTTTTTTATTGAATTTACTGGGGTGACATTGGTTAATACAATTAAACAGGTTTCAGATGTACAATTCTATAACACATCATCTGATAAATTGTCCTGTGTGTTTACCACCCAGAGTCAAGTCTCCTTCCATCACTGTTCATTGGCCCTTTACCTTCTACCTCCCCCACCCCTCTTTCCCTCTGGAATCACCATGGGTTCACCATGGAATCACCATGCTGTTGTGTGTGTCTGTGAGTTGTTGCTGCTGCTGCTGCTGTTGTTTAATCCCTTCACCTTTTTCACCCTTTAGCTGTGTTTTGAGCCACCTGGCAAACTCCCCTTCTGGAACCTGAAGCAGCAACACAGTTGGATCAGGGAAGAGAGCAAGCAGCCTGGTGTCTGGTCAGACAGCTGTTGGCAGCTAGGTTTGGAGGAAAGACGACGGACTCTGGTCTCAGACCTGTTGAACGGGACCAACTAAATGCTGTTCACATTTTGGCCTTCATTTTGCTAACTAGGAAATTATGTGGCCTTTACAAGACAGTTTCCCCTCTGGCCCTTTAGAAGACTAGACTCACGAATTCCTTCTGCACATAAGAGGAAGTTGGGGAGAAGTACTGATGGAGAGGGGGGCTTCATAATCTGCTTCAGTGGAATTTATAAGATTGATTACCTTTGCTCAAGTTGTAGATAATGCTGAAAGACTATGCATGTAGAGAAAAATCACCGTATAATCCATTCCCATCCCTACAGTTTCAGCAGGGACCCTGTTTAGGGATATTCCTATGATGGCAAGTGAAGTGTTAAAGGTACAAGACACAGGGTGGGTTTAAGCAAGGGCATTGTCACACAGGTTGAGGTGTGATTGGTTGATTTAGTGCTAATGAGTGATATAAAGATCTATAACTTGATACTAAATGAATCTTACTTTTCATAGAGTTTTTTCTAATGTGGGGCTGACAGCGGAAGCTTGTGTTGATTCAGGAGTATAGAAACTTAAAAAAAAAACCTCTTGTTTCCCCATCTTACAGAAGAAAAACTTGTTTATTGTAAAAAATTTTAAAAGCACAAACTAAAAGAAAAATTTTAAAATCACCCACCATCCCACTTTGTAGAGAGAATCACTGAAGCAGGTTGACTTACATACTTCCTTTATTTTTCCTATGCCTAAACACAAATTTTTATTAAAAATGGGTTTGTATTACACCTACTGTTTTGAAAACTACTTTTTGGTTGACTATTTTCCCTGTCATCTCTCCATGTCAATACTACAGTATCCTTTTTTATAAACTAGTTCTTTAATGCAAAACCAACAGATGCTCTTGTTAAAAATTTGAGAGTATAAGACAAAATGTAAAAGTATTTCTCCTCAGCTCCTACCTCTCAGTCTCACTTCCCTAAGGTAACCCTAAGACTTTTTTCTTAATATTTCTCTCCAGAAGCTTTCTGAGTACACATACACATACTGTTGGATTAATTAGTGTTGGATTAATCACGAGTACTCAGTCATTTCCTGTTATGTGGAAATCTAGGGCTTTTTCATGTTTTCACTGCAGTGAACATCCTTGTGGTTAAATCTTTGCACACACTATGATTATTTCCTTAAGGTAAATTCCTTTTATCTTAGTTTATCTTAAAATAAATGTCCTTAAGATAAAGAAAATGAATTGTTAAGTTTTACATATGGACAATTTTAACACTTTTGATGTGTTTAGCCCACTGGCCCTTTACCTGGTTTGTGTCAATTTCACACTCACAGGTAAACAGCATTAAATTTTAAAAACTTTTAAAAAGCAACATTGAATTTTTAAAACTTAAAATTTTTTTATTTATTTTATTTTTTAAAAAAACTTTAAAGTATAACACATAAAGACAGTATATGTCATGGGTTATAGTAGTCACTAACCACATGTGGCTGACTACTGAGCACTTGAAATGTGGCTAGTCCAAATTGAGGTGTGCTAGAACTATAAAATACACCCAGTTTTAAAGAATTGGTACAAATACATAATGTAAAATATCTCAATAATTTATGTTAATCACATACTGAAATGACATTTTGAATACATTATGCTAAGTAAAGAATATTATTAAAAGTGTCTTTTCACTTTTTAAACATTGCTACAAGGAAAAATTTTATTACATATGTGGCTTATATTATATTTCTCTTGGATAGCACAAAGTAGAATATGGTATGGCTCCTCATATAATCAAACCTACCACTTATATACTCCTAATCTTGTTCTCTTCCTCTTCTGCTCCCCTACCTGCCTGTGCCTCACTTATGCCCAGAGCTCTCAGAACTAAGGTAGCTCCATTTATCACTCCAATTCTTTGTCAGGAATAATCAATAAATGTGGTGAATGTCCAGTTTTGAAAGTAATGGGGTTGTGTATTAAGACTGTGACCTATCAGAACCTACCATTACGTATAAACTCAGAGTTGCAAATTGAATCATTGGTTAATTGATTTGTTAGGATATGTGAGTCTGTAGGTTTCAGGAGTTGCTGCTGAGTTCAACATCGTGGCCACTATCCAGATGTGCACACAGGGCATGATGAACAGACGGAATCTGCATACTTGAGAGTCAGCTCATTGATGGAAGTTCACCATCTCTTTATGCCTCACTTTTTTTTTCTTTTCTGTGAAGCGGGTGTGATGGAGTGGTGCACACAGTTCCAGACAAGAGTGATCAGCACAATGTAAACACTGGAAGGAAGAGAGATGACTAGGATATTACTGGGTTTTTGGCAGGCTGTTTCCTCTCACTCCTCACCTCCTGAGGTTTGCTTAGTCATCTCTCCCTCCTCGTCAGCCCTCAGCTCTCCCTTCTGCACATATTGACTATACCAGACACACATAGATACACACAGCTTTTCATCAGACACAAATGCTGTTCACAGATTGCTCCCACTCCCAGTCACTCCAGGATAGAAGCAAAATGCAGATGAGTTGGAAGAAAAGGGTCCCTGGGTGAACATATGAGTCTTTTTCCCTCTCTGCCCTATTGTTGGCTTATATCTCGTTCTTTGAACCAGTCTTTCACTGGACTTGGCTTTAGAGTTAAAAACAAAGCAACAAAGGATTAAAAAAAGTCTTAAGAATATTTTTGGCTTGACTTTGTGCTCAATTATTTGGAATGTGGCCCAAACCCTTGCTTCTTTCCACTGTTGCAGTCAAAGTGGCTTCTTTCAGCAATGTACCCAGGTAAGAGGACTCAAAATAAATAAACTTCTCTGTTTCATCTTGTCTTCATCATCATTCTTTTGCTGTTGTCGTCGTCATTATGCTTAATTTTGTGAGAATGTTTCTAGCCCTCTGGGACTCACCATTTATAGTTACAAAATTGTACTGTAATAAAGGATCAACATAACTTCTAATGAGAAAAAAATGAGAGGTTTTTTTTTTAAGACTCTCACCTCCTGACCACCAAATTTGGAGAATAAGGGAAATAGCTCATTGAAAGGAGCATGAACTAAGGAATAAAGAAATGCCATTTTGTTCCATTACTGTTTGCACTTAGTAGATGAACTTATGCAGTTGTCTAATGAGCCTTAATTTTACTATCTGTGAACTGGGAAGAGTGTTCTCTTTCTTCCTATGTTCAGATGAGCATTACAACAAAAGCAATAAACTAATAATGCAGAAGGAATAAATTATTCTGGGCTGCTGTGATCTTGACTGACTTTTAAAATTCCTTTCCAACTATACATTCTGAGATTATAAATAATAAATGTGTTCACTTTTTCAGCCCACTGTGTTTAAATACATATAAAATCCAAAGACTTTCCTTATCACAGTAAGCCAGACTATGATTTTAACCTTAAACAAACTGCTAAACACCTATTTTCTCTTTTATATTTTTCAGCTGAGCATATATTTCTTAAGGTCTTTCTGCCTCTCCTCTCTCTGATCCCTTACTCGAGGATTAAGCAAATGTAAAAGTTTTCAGCCTGACTGATGTGGCTCAGCGGGTTGGGCATTGTCCATAAAAGCAAAAGGCCACGGGTTTGATTCCCGGTCAGGGTACATGCCTGGATTGTGAGCCAGGTCCTTGTTTGGGGGCTTGGGAGAGGGAACTTATCCATGTTTGTCTCACACATCAGTGTTCCTCTCCCTCTCTTTATTCCTCCCTTCCCCCTTTCTATAAATAAATACAATCTTTTGAAAATATTTTAAGTTTTCAGTGGTGTTATAGGATGTGCAAAGTTGAGTAGTCTTCTGGTAGCACTGGGTATGCCAGAGAAACCAAAACCCAATGAACCCATTTTGATGAAAAGAATTGTTAGAACATTGAGAATAAAATAGTTCCTTTCTTCTCATCAGCAGGATGAATCCAATATCTGTGAAATAGCAGATTCTTAGTAAAAACACAACTAAGTACTCAATAGTATGGTATCAAACATTATTACAACTTTTTTCAAAAGAGGGCTTATATACTATATAAGGTTATTTTTATTCTCGGGTTACTTTTCCTCTCAAAAGCAGTTACTTCCAACCTAATTTGCCTTCTCAGAGTTTTAAAAACAAAACTGAACGCAAATGGGAAGTCTCTAGATTTCACTGGCCCGTGGCTGTAGGTAAGGTTTCATTAATAATACCAGCCTACATGCCATTGGTCTGGCCCCTGGTGGCTCATGCAGGACCTCCAGCCCCCTGACACCCTCCCCTGTCCCATCACAAGAAGGTCAACAGGGCGTGTTCCCCATGTGTGCCTGAGCCTCACCCTTTCTGTAAGTTTGTCAGAATCTGCTGGACTCCGGTGAGTCACCTTCCTTGAGCAGCAGAGCCTCTCTTGGTATCTAGCGAGTGCTGCCTGCCCCTCAGGCATTGCTGCTGCTTCACTTGGTGGATATGGCCAAATGCACCAGATTCCTCAAGGAGCCAAAGTTGCCTCCACTCCCTTTCTGTGGCACACTGTTAGAGCAGTCCTCAGACAATATTATCTGTGCCTTGGTATTTGGCAGAGATTTAGTGCAGTAAGTAGCTCTTTCAGTTTTTCTTTACTGGCTTTCTGGCCTCCATTAAGTTGGACATCAAGGTTTTTTAGAGTGGGTTTGAACGCAGAGAGGTCCAGGCCAAGAACCAACACCTTGTCATACTCAAGGTTGCCCTCTCCTTTGACAACCAAAACCTTATCCTGACACTGGATCTCTCTTTCTTTTGTATGAATGGTCTCCCAGAAGACTTCAGTAGCCTCCACCAGAACTTTTCTTTTAGGTTTCCCCTCTAGTTCACTCCACAAGACTGAACCTTCTGCAGTGGACACATCCTAAACACAAGCTAAGATCCCCACTAAGTAAGGATTTACTCTCGTTGTTATGAATACCACCCCAGACCAACCCCAGGGACTGAACTTGAGGTTGATGATGGGAGTAAAGTAAAAGTCAGTGGGGAGGAGGTGGGGCGGGCAGGGACAGGCGAAGGTGCTTTCAAGAAAGTGCCAGGGTGCTTTGTCTCTTTACTTAGAGTCTGCAATCTCTCTACAGAATGACATCTTCGAGTGGTCCAGGGACCACCGAGTCCACCACAAGTACTCAGAGACTGATGCTGATCCCCACAACGCCCGCCGGGGCTTCTTCTTCTCCCACATTGGGTGGCTGTTTGTTCGGAAGCATCGGGATGTCATCGAGAAGGGGAGAAAGCTAGACGTCACTGACCTCCTGGCTGATCCTGTGGTCCGATTCCAGAGAAAGTAAGTGAACAGACACCATAGAGCTGTCCCTCAGGGGACAGGACCAAGAGACTCAGAGCACCATGGACACAATTATATCCCCACCTAGTTCTCCTCACTGCACTTTCTCTGATGATTCCGTCTTCTTGTTAGGAGTTCTGGCTTTATTCATTTCCTTTTGCTCATTAAGTTTTCCCTGCTCACACATTTGTTTTTAATTTTAATTTTAATTTGAAATGGATTTCCTTTAAGCCCAGTGTTATTTCCTGTAGAGCAATCTGCTTAGCTCATTTCACAGAATCTGTTTCTGTAGCTCCCCACTCCCCTACTCACATTTCCCTGAGGTGTCAGGGAGGGTCGGGGAGATGCTATGTTTTAGTTTAACACCTGACTCCAACGGGATGGGACTCTCTCTGGGTATCATCTCTGTTCTCCTGGAATTCTCTCATAGTGAAGTCTCCCCTCCCCTCACTTCTAGAAATGTTACACCAGTAGGTTTCTGTACAGAGAGAATGTGACTGTGTAACAGAGAGCCTCAAAGTGCTATGTGCACTAATGGTGTCGGCGGGGCATATCCAGTCATTTGTTGGGCCAATCTACTTTCAACAAGCACATGGAGAAAGATTGCCTATAATTGTGCTGGCAAGTAGACAGCAACCATTCTTCACCTTTTAACTAAGATGCTGGCATGGACTGTATCATGTTGGTCTGGGTCTGCAAAGTTGGTCACCTTGAGAGCACTTATAAGTGGGCTTCTTGCCCCAAAGCAATGGATTTGTGTTTTGTGTTCAAAGCTGAGCATATTGTCCCAAAGAGGGACAATTTATAGATCACCCTTTGGTAAGAGCCTTGAGATCACATGGTGAACAAGTGGCTCCTAGAGACCATGTCCACTGACAAGCAGGAATCATTTGAGGAGTTGTTTGAATAGAATCACCTAAAAATGGACATGGAGACTGTGCCTTTGTCTGGCACAAAAGATTCTTTTTCTTTTCTTTTTTTAAAATTGATCTTGAGAGAGAGAGAGAAAGAGAGAGAGAGAGAGATAGAAACATCGTTTTGCTGTTCCACTTACTTGTTGGTTCCTTCTTGTACGTGCCCTGACAAGCAGTTGAACATACAACCTTGCATATTAGAGATCCTTGCATGAAAGGAATTGTGGCTTAGAAATATGCTCAATTTCCCCTCAGCCTCTGCTTTTAGAAAGGAGGAGCCAGTAGAGCAGAGTGAGAAGATGGTGGACCATGGAGACAGACTGCCCAGGATCAAACTCTGTGGCTTCTCCTCCTACTAGAAAAAGAGCTGACCAATTTAAGGCTCTGTTTCAGCTATGAAATGGTAGCGACACCAGTACCTAACTCCTACAGTATTTATGAGGACATTAAAAAAATATGCATGGGAACTGCTTGGCATATAGTGAGAGCTAAGACCAGTGGTGACTATTACACAGGCAGTGGCTACTCCAGGGAACTCCGTGCCTTTTCATTCCCCGTTTTGACTGCACCACAGGGTCTTCTCTCTGCTCCTCAGTCCAGCTCTTTCAAGTGGACACACCCAGTATCAATAGCCAAAAGTTTTGTAGCAGAAAATAACAAGATGTTTTCAATTAACAACTAAATGACTCATTAATTTTGGTTTTTCACTATTAGAAAATCTGCAAAATTCAGAAACTTGGAAAGAAAATCATCCACAATCCTAACACATATACACAGCCATTATTAATATTCTGAAGTATCTTTTTATATTTTATGCTTCTTTGTGATATATTTTACATGATGGCAGTCATACTGCATATACAATTTATGTCTCACTGTTTAACTTCAGAGTATATTGTAAGCACAATGTCGTAAGCTGCATGAGTTCACCAGTTGAGTGTCATAGTTTATTTAACCATCGCTCTGTGACTGGATATGTATGTCATTTCCAATTTTGTGATATAAATGATGTTGCCATACAATTAGTAATGCTTTGGGACTAGCAGACTTTAGATTAATTTGAAGAGCTCATGTGAGAAGACAAAGGATCTTCTATTTTTTTTAATGGCAACTGAGCTGAGTATATTAGTCTGGGTTTCTCTGGCCATAAAAATGGAAGGGTTTTTTTTCATCTTTTCCCTGAAAAAAAATGTGATACTGTAATCTTATTCATTAAGTGGGTACTCATGGTACATATGTCCAAAGACTATTTCTAAATTCAGACAGAAGAACAAAGACTATTACGTTATGTTCCCTGAATAGTTATCTGAGAATATCTTCCATCACCAGTCTAGCGACCAAAGGAGGTGGTAGCTATCAGAAACCATCCACTCATATCATTGTATCTAGAAAGTTGGAGATGTAAGCACTGTCCTGATCTCTCTGGACTGGTATAAAAAAAAATACCATAGACTGGGTGGCTTAGAAACAAACGTTTATTTCTTACAGTTATGGAGGCTGGGATGTCCAAGATCAAGGTGTTGTTAGATTCAGTGTCTGATGAGAGCTGTCTTCCTGGTTCATAGGCAATTGTCTTCTCATTGTGTCCTCACCTGACAGAAGAGTCAAGGGAGCCCTCTGGAGTCTCTTTTTTCTCATTGCTCCCTTGGGGTCTCATTTATAAGGGCACTAACCCCATCCATGATTGTTCCACCCTCATGACCTAATCACCTCCTAATACCCCACCTCTTAATACTGCTGTATTGGGGATTTGGTTTCAATATATGACTTGGTTGGGGGGGGGGTACATAAACATTCGTCTGTAGCAAGGTTATTTGCTAAATGGTCTTTTAATTATATCTAGCTGTTTGAAAGGCCAGTTATCTGAAGTATGGGTGAGTACTCATGTCCTTTGGTGATTATCCAACTTAGAGAACACTGAGATCCATAATCTAAATAAGACTGCGAATCACTGAACTAAAGGAAAAGTGCTACCAAGATACACAGAGAGAGTGTGATAGCTTGGGTATTTTCATGTTCGTTGATGCCAGCTTTATTGGTCCTGCCCATCAAGGGGCAGGGGAAGAGACAGATTCCTCAAGGGATGAGTCCTTGTGCTTAGGGGTGTGAGCTGGAGTTTGGGTCCTGTTATCAGTGGCACTGCCTCATCAGGTCTCAGTCTTTGCTACTCTAGGCTGAGTTGGGGCTTTCACAAGTAACAGAGAAAGGTACCCCGCTTGTTTGGCACCCAGTTCTGGGTCGTTTCAGTGGCACGCCTTATAGAGTTCCCAACTGCTCCCACATGGCTGTCTGAGGGCACAGTCCCTGTTCCCATGTTGGCAGCCGAAGTTTGCAACTGGTTCTACTGCCCTCTCAGGTGCAGTGTTAGTGCAGACAGGTCCAGCTGAGTGCCACATGGATAGTTTCCTCAAATAAGCAAATGTGTAAGTGATGGAGACCGGAGATTTAGAGACGACGCCTTCATTCAGTACCTCAGCATTAATATTGCAGTTGATTGGTAAATTTGTGCTTAGCCATCCTGATGACAACTCACCAAAGGAAGGCTTCCCAGAGAGCCAGGCTTGATCAACTTTTCATTATACAGTCCCATAAAGAGAGAAGACAGTGGTATTAAGGATAAAAGAAAAACAGCACAGTTCAAGCTATAGTTCTAGACTTTTCCTCCAAAAGATCATTTTACCAGTAGTTAACTAGATTACTTCAAGTTTTGCTCTACTGTCAAGCTGTAAATGACGAACACAGGGATTAGGCAGTGAGAGGAAGAGAAGCTCGTGGTATCGTGTTTAGATCCTGGCAACTCGAACCACTGCCCCAGGCCCTGTGCCTCCAAGAGCCTTACTTTCCCTCACAGGGTGGGTTTCCACCTCTGATCTTGGCCTGAGCCCTGCTGGCTTTGGGGGTGAGCCCAGAAGGGAACTACTCAGAAGGTTGACAGTGGGTCTTTCAATTAGGATTTTTGTTTGGCTTATATAAGGCAGAAGTTTCCCTCTCCCTGATATAAAAGACTGGTGGTGATCCAGGGTCAGCACATGCTCAGTAGGGAACAGGGTTCTTTTGTCTTTCTGCTCCACCATGCTTAGCTTGTGCCTTTCATTCTTTCATTTTGTTGTTCAAGGTGACCACTAATGCTCCAACCAGAAGGAAGGTGGGGGTGGGGTAACACCGCTCAGTTGAGCCATTCACCTCTAAGGAGCTTTCCCAGAAGACACATAGTCTCTCCACTTACCCCTCACTGACCTTATCTGCACTCAGAGGAAACTGGGAAGTGTAGTCTCTCGGTAAATACATTGCCACTGGAGTAAAATCTTGGTTTTATTTATGTGGAAGGAAGGGTGAATGGATATGGTTAAGCAATTAGCAGTCTCTACCAGAGCTCCTCAGTTGCTTTGCCTTTGGCAAAACGATTGCCCATCACATGTTTGTCAGTCTTGGAACATTTTTGTGAAGCAACTGAGCAGCCTCTCTGCCTCCCTGTAGTCAGCAGAAACTGGAATCTCAATCTTCTTTCCGAGATGACAGAATGAAGATAAGATCCAGAGTCTATTTTTCTTAATGCTTTGCTTATCCCATTCATTCTTGTCTTACATAAGAAATTCCATTAGAAGTAGCTTGTAGACCCTGCCAGGTATATTTTTGAAGTCACTGAGGAGGGTGCTAGTCTAGTGTAGACCCGTACAAACAAGGTCCTTGCCTTATCGCTATGGTGATGGGATAAACTAAGAGAAGATGGATGGAATTATTCAGAAGAGTGCAATGCTTCTGTTTTGGTGCCCTGGAAAGAGATGAAAATGTATGAAATCTTGCCACTCCAGGAAGGCACTTGAACAACTAGAATCTTTTTAAGGCCTGTTTCATCTCCATTTGTCCCCTCATCTGTTATCATTAGTCTTTTGTTTTTTAAAGAATGAGCATGACATCTCTCAGTGATACCTTTCTCTTAATGACATTGTGTCACTCCTATCTGTCTGAACTCTAAGTGTGTTTCTCTGTTGGTGATCATTATATAGCCAGGGCTGAGCAGGCACCCAAGTCTACAACTGACTCATCTTGATTTCTCTACATACTGTTCCTGGCTTTGTCCTCCACTTGGGCTATCCTCTGGGAGGTGGGGTGAGTCACTGGGAATCTATAAGCAGCCTAACTCCATCTCCCGTAAGACACTCTCTTTGATCGGTCTTCTATGTTGGGTTTTCGGGAGTGTCTGTGTTTCGAGTCCATTTTCCTCGGGGTCCTACCAAACATGTTGCTAAGTTAATGCAATGATTCTTGTCTAAATATTAGTGACTTTGAAACAATCACCAAAGGGGAGGTCTTGAATGATATGAGACATTGAAACATCTAAACGTGGGTGAGATTTGGGGACAGACATGGAGGCAGTGCCTTTTAAGCACAGCAGGCCTCTGTCACTGCCTTGCTCATCGGTTACCATTGTAACCACCACCAGCTTTACTTGGGTCCTTGATGGGCCTGCACTTGATGGTCCTGCAACAGCAAAACCAAACTGACCCCAAAGTGAGTGTCACTTCACTGTAAGAGAGCCCAGCTCTTTGGTACCCTCTCTGCCAACTCACACCTGAGTCACGGAGTCCAAGAGGCACATGGTCTTTCTCAAGGGATTCAGCTGCCTTCTCATTTCTGCATGTATCACTTTTCATTCACCTGTATTTTGAACACTCACTGTATACCAGGTATTGTTCTAGGTGCTGGGGATTAGATAGTGAACAAGAAGACCAGATTCTGGAGACACCTGTTCTTTCTTTCGGGAGCTCCCCCGTTTGGGTTTGGAAATGTCAGGGAGGAAGCCCCACCATGAAGCCCCACCCCTGCCTTTGAGGCTCCGCGTTCAGTCTCTCCTGTCTCTCAGTCCCTGTCTCATGACTCTGGTTTGGGCCACTCCCTCTTGTCCATTTGCTTCTTTCTGTTCCCACAGCCTTTGTGTCTTCACCACCCTGAGGGCTTTGTTCCTCCCTTTGTGTCCTTCTCTGTGCATGGGGACATTTTCCCTCATGTGTCACACCACGTTCTCAATGCCAAGATGTTCTTTCTCTTGCCCAGCTTCATTAGAGAACAAAAGCCATTTAGCCTATTGCTGAGGCAGATTTTTTTTTTTTTGGCAGGGAGAAGAAGGTTTTTTATCTTTTGGTGTTCTCCCCTCCCTTCGTCTTGCTCTGACTGACTCTTTTCATAGCTTCCTTGTATATGTAAATATTCCCTCTCCTTGAGTCTTCTCTTTGGTTTTTGAAGGGCAGTCTGCCTTTGGCTAACAACTCCAACCCCAGAATCTTCTCTGCCACCCTGCCCTCACCTCAAATTGTTACATCTTACGTTGGCTCCATAAAAATGTTGAGAATGAAACACTTTTTTCCTTTGATGAATTTCTCACTGTATGCAGTTGTTGGATATTAAAATTATGAATCTCTAACTTCCAAAGATGTGATAAAAATCAACTAAAGAGTTTTGAACTCTATTTAATTAGATCCTTTTCGTTAAAAGTCAAAAAAGATGGAAGAGGTAAAACATCATTCAACTGCTCTTATTAAACCATTGGCCTTTCTAAACAGACTCTAATTGCTACAGCCAAACAGCTGAATTATACTCTGGAATACAGGACAGAAACGATTCACTATTGAGGTTGCAGCATCAACACCCAAGTTTCCCCATTTTAGTGGTTAAAAATCTGGGCAGGGGAGAAACCATTGTGGCACAAAATTCAACAGCTTGTTTTGACTTTTTAAAAATTTTCCAAGTCAAAATGTCATATGTTTGCCTCTAAGAGGTACTTTTCCAAGTAGGACTTTGGGAGAACTTGTGTGTGTGTGTGTGTGTGTGTGTGTGTGTGTGTGTGTGTGTGTGTACACCCACTGCATTAGCAGTCATTTTGCTTTCCCCACATTGACGATCTATTTCTACGTGTGAAATTCCCCTGGCAGGATGAGGAGACAGTTTCTTAAATATCTGGAACCTGAATACTTCACTCAGTAGCATATTAGACATATTAATCAACAGGCATCAATGGATTCTGGAACTGCTATTTGTAAAGTGTTGTCTTAGCTTCATTATTGATGGCAAGAAAGAAGGCATCTTCAAAGGTATCTTTGATATACTTCAGTAGCCAATAATAGCTGCCATTTATTAATGGCGTAGCTAGTAGGCATAGCTGCCTACTATGTGCTTCCATTATGCCTTGACACACATTATCTCTGCTCCTTTCAATACTCTGTCATGTAGATGGTGGCCTCTGGATTTTGGACTTGAATCTAAATATTCTGGATCCCCATGACCTTGATTAACTCTGTCAGAAAAGAACAGCATATGTTTGCACTAAATTATTCTTTGGCTAGTTAAATATTACTTTATTACCAAAGCTGAAATAAAATCTTAGCTGGTTTTAATGTAAAATTTAAATAACATGTAGAATTAAAAACAAGGTTAAATTTTTATAAAAGATGTTTTGGTACAAGTAGATAATCATTATCACTAAAATTTAGATATCAATTCCTGGCTCTCTTTCTAGACCATGTAGAGCTTCTAGTATTTTCTTGGAATAAACAGTCCTTCAGGTAATGCATTTATTTAACATATACCTTTATATTTCATTTCTAGCCTCTATGGTGTGTGTGTGTGCACAGATCCTAATTTCCATTTGATATGGAAGAACTTTCTTTAAACATTTCTTGTAGCACAGGTCTATTGGCAATAAATCATCAGCTTTGTTTGTCTAAAGGTCTTTATTTTACCTTCATTTTTGAAGGGTGTTTTCACTGGACATAAAATCCTGTTTCTCTGATCTGCACACCTTCACTGCAGAGTCAGGCTCTCTCCATGCTCTTGCCCATCTCCTAGGGCGGCTGGGAGAAGACTTCTATTGCTTGTTTCTCTGTATGTGGCTGGTGGTAGAGGTTTGGGGATTTCTTTGATATCCTGGTGCCTGAATCTTAGGGTAGGGCTTTCTGAGCATTTCTGCCTCCTTCCAGCAGCAGGAGACCTTTGCTTTGGAGCAGTGCAGAATCCTGGACACAAGCCAGGGGCAGAAGGCTTTTGCTTTCACTTCTCTTGCAGCAGCAAAGTTTCTTTGCCTATGTCCAAAGGCACGAAAGTTCCCCATCTCTCCCTCAGGAAAAAGGAGGTTTTACTTCTATTCTCCAGGAAGCAATGGACTTTTTGCCTGGTCCTAGAGGTCAGAGAGTGTTCTGCCCTCTCCCCGAAGCTTATGACTTTCACTTTTCAAGAGAAGTCTCTGGGGAAGAAGGCAAGCCTTTCTACTTGTCTCCCAGTAGCCGCTGGTCACCTCCTGCATTTCTGTGGAGAGGGCTCTCTCTAGTCTCCTACTTTGCCTCTAACCTTTCTTGTAATCACCCAGGTGAGGTCTGTAGAAAAGGGCTGGAAGGTGCATATAAACTCCCCTGTCTCGGGCTGTAAGCTATTCCATATTGACACACTAGCCAACACTTGGCTTTTAAGGATTTGTTAACTTTTTAGCTGATTTCTTTTTATCTACTTTTATGGTGGCCACCTCTTTCCCTTGTGCTCTGCCAAAACCTTGTGAATGGGCTTACGGTTCTTTGGAAATTAATTTACTTAGTTGCCTTATGACTTCATCTCTCTGATGGGCTTAAGAAAGGTTACTATTTTATATATTCCACAGCATTTTCTCATTGCTTAGATGGGAACAACACTCTCTTATGACTTTCTGCTTTCTGAGTAGACCATTTTGTAGTCTGTGGTTTTAACCTCACAGAACACTGTGAGATCTTTCCGTTGTAATGCTTGCTTAACATTTCATTGGGAGGCTGTGTCATAATTATTTCTGATGAACATGGAAGGATTTTCACCCCTTTTTAAAAGTCATTATAACAACATTGTGATGAACAACTTTGTGCATAAGTCTTTGATCGCAGCTATGACACTTCTCAAGTGAGAATTGCTGAGTCAAATAAGATGTAAAACTCGCAGCTTTTGCTACTTACTGTCATAATGACTTTGCAAATCTTTGGTTACTAGGAAGGCTAAACGTATGTGCATATGTTTCTGTCCATTTGCCTTTCATTTTAAAGGCAAACAGTTATGGTCCCCCCAGCTCTTAATCTGCCATTGGACAGGGACAAAGTACATGTCTTCCTCTTCCTCTTCCTTTTTTGTTGAAGAGAAAGATCTGACAAAGAGAGACAAAGACCACTTTGCTACCCAGAATCCTCCTGCCTCTTACGGAACAGCAGGAAGGTAGAACAGTCACATGAGAATCTGATAGATAAACAGGCAAATAAAGACATGGGACATGTTACATATTTGTTGTTCTTGCTCTCCCCAGTGCTCTGAACTGGGATATATTACTCCATAGATGATACTGGTCATTTTAGTGTTGGTTTGCTTCACACAAGACTCTCCAGCTACTACTCTCACTATTCTCTAGATTTATCCAATTACTGTTCGCTAGAAAGAGAGTCATATAGGAGAAGTTGTTCAAACAAGAGGTATCTGAAGCCACAAATGCATATACTTAAAGTATGGAGTAGACTAATTGACTTAAAACAGATTCATCACTTACTATCCAACATGCAGTTCTTGCCGTGAAATGATTTGTGAGGTTAATGTCCTTTCGGCCACTATTTTGTGAAATTTTCAAATGAGGCTGAGTTACTTTTTCAATGGAAAGGTTGTGATTCATACATATTTATGAAATTCAAGTGCAGTTTCTCTGTTACTGATGGCAGAGTATGATGGAGACCCCTTGTCAGTTGGCAGCTGAAGTGAAAATGTTGTCTCAAGTAATGAATTTATTGATAGCTGTTTCATTACCCAAAGTGAATATTTAGATTAGTCATGTGCAGGCTGTCATGGCAGCACTACCAGAGAGCTTTTATTCGACATAATTTACTTGAATTTCTCAGTCCCCACCTCACCATGTTATATCCCATGGAATGTGTCTGAATGATGAGAGTGAGAAGTGGGAGGTTCCATTATGGGCACGATGTACACAAGAGTGCTGGAGAAATTAAACACTTGCTGGGCTAACCTGGGTGGAATTCTCAGCCATTTTTCTCAATTCTTTATTGGTAGGAACGATGTCCAGAGAGGAGGAAGAGCCCTTAACCATAAGATGCTTTGTGAATTGCATTAAGGATGCATATTAAAAAGTAACCCTTCCTGGAGGGCACTGTTTGGCTTTGTTATGTACTCACAGGAGTCATTCCACAAAGTGCTTCTTGATGCCCATGCCCATTCTATGTCCTGGAGGTTTTCTGAAGGTTAGAAGAGAGACGCAATAGTGGGACTTAATCTATCGCATAATGTTGTTGGCGTCATACGTATTGTACAGCAAGCAGTCTCCTCCATACCCGTGGTTTCACTTCCCATGATTTGTTGCCTGCAGTACTGCAGGTAACTACTGCTAGCACAGTGCTTATATTCAAGTAACCCTTACGTTAGTGTTGTAATTGTTCTATTTTATTATTCGATATTGCTGTTAATCTCTTACTGTGCCTAATTTATAAATCAAACTTAAAAAAAAACTTATTTATTGAAAGAGGGGAAGGGAGGGAGAAAGAGAGGGAATGAAACATCTATGTGTGAGAGATACATTGATCAGTTGCCTCTCACATGCCCCCAGCTAGGGAGCTGGCCCGCAACCCAGGCATGTGCCCCGACCAGGAATTGAACTGGCAACCTTTTGGTTTGCAGGCCAGTGCTCAGTCCACTGAGTCACACCAGCCAGGGCTATAAATCAAACTTCACTATGGGTATGTACTCATAGGGAAGAAACATGGTATACACAGGGGGTTCAGTATTCTTTGTGGTATCGAGCATCCACTGGAGGTCTTGGAACATACCCCTGTCTACTGTGTATTTTGTATGCATTGATGACATTTTATAAAGTAATAGGCATGCATTCAGAAATGAGGCAACTTTTTAAATTGTGTGAAGCATAGGCAGGATTATAATCTATGTTGGCATTGGATTATTCATTAATTCAGTCAATCAATACAAGGAAGCAAAAATACAGTCTTAGAATCAAAAGATCCCACTTCTTTCATTCTCTAAGGTTCCATTTTCACACCTATAAAGTGGTGATAGTGATGACAACTACCTTATAAATTATTGAGTGAAAAAATTAGTTACTTTATGTGAAAGTATCCACCACAGAGGAGGTAGGCAATAAGTATTTGTGCAATTAACCACACATACAGCACTACATGGAAGCCATTCCATCTATGAAGACCTTAGTTCTAAAAGCCTGTTCATATGTCCATTTATTTCTTAACTCAGAAGTAACTAAGAGAGGTTAGCAACCAGTATGCAGCTGCATCTCCCTCAATAAAAACATAGTGGGCCCTTCAAAGCTTTAAGACCCGGAGTACTCTTCCTTGCATTGTATTGAGCATCTTCCTCAAGTGTGGCCCTCTCTGTCTACAGTACCTTCTTCATTTGCTGCCTTGGTAGACTTTTGATGTTTTGCTGATTCGGATGGTCCCTCAACCCAGAAACTTTGAACCGACAGAGCCACTCTTGCCTTACAGCAGACTTATCAATAGCTCTTCACCATGCTAGGTGTAAGTTCACGCAAACTCCTGGCCTTCACCAGAATTAACAAAGCTTAAACCAAGGGACATTGTCGATTGCTACTATCATTTAGCTAGGACCTCAAAAAGTTGCCTTTTTCATTTCACTAATCCCTGTACCTTCCTCTCTAACCATTATTTGATTTTTGGACTTAAGAATTCTTCCTGCTGTGCTAGGAGCTCCCTGCAAAAATTGGCATTTCTCTGACCACTTCCAGTTTGAAAAATGATTTCTACTTTTGTTGCTAACAAAATTGTATCTTTTTGCAGCACTTTAAAGGTACTCACTACTTTTACACTTTTCAAGTTGATGATGTTACTCGTGTTCATAAAATATCTTAGAACTGAGCACAAACCTGGCTAACATTCCCCTGACGGAGGAGCCATGTGTAGCCGAACGATTGCTTATGGCTGCTAATACCACCTGCTGCCGGTGGGCAGGTCTGACGCCGTTTTCCCACTCTGCTTTGTTCATCCTGCCAACTTTCTTAAATAACATATTTATAAGTGGGGGCACTTCTGCACTAAGGGTTGTGGCAGATATAAAGGGAGAAGAAAAGGGGTAGCTCTTTTATTAGTTTTATAATTTAATTGGGAAGAAAAGACACACACTTATAAAATAGCCAGAGACCTCCAATCCATATATATGAGCAACACTGTACCAGATGATTATATTAAGAACTGAGGGAGTTCACTGATAGAGCCAGGTCCGTAATGTCTGCATGAAAGTGATGGTTTTTTATAAGTGGCCGAGGGAGACCCTGCTCCTGCTACTGTCATTCTCCGGGAACAGAGTGTATCCTTTTGTTATGACTTTTTCTTTAATTGATTTGAGAGAGAGAGAAACATCAATTTGTTGTTCCACTTATTGAGGTATTTGTTGGTTGATTCTTGTATGTGCCCTGACCGGGGATCGAACCCACAACCTTGGCATATTGAGATGACACTCTGACCAACTGAGCTACCCCACCGGGGCCTAACTTCTTTTACAGCCTTCAGTAAATGTTTATATTTTTCTAAATGTAGATCTTGCATGCTCTTGTTTGGTTTCTTCCTTGACATTCTATAATTTTTGTTGTTATTGCTAACAGGAATGTTAAATTTTTACCCCAGTGCGAGGGACAGGGAGTGGATGCCCAGACCCATTATCTTACCACCCTAGATGTCCCTCCCAGGTGAACAGCAGGATCTGTCAAGTTGCCCAGACTTTTCACAGAATGCCACTGGGAGCTGTACCTAGAGAGGACGTCATCGCAGGTGTCAGCCAAAGGCATGCTGGCAGGAAGCAGACAGCTTCCAACCCAGTCTCCATGGAGATAGCTAACAAAATCAGAAATTAAAAATTCACCTTCCTCCTTCCTTGCTGTTCTTAAAGAAATGCTTTCATGAATTTAGGAAATTAAAAAAAAAAAACGAATGAACGAATGGGAGCATAAGCTAATGCTCCCTTCCTGAGGAAAGGACCTTATTGCACAGAGTGTTCTAAGAGTCAAAGTCTTAGTCTTATTTTAGACTGAAATTACAAAGATTAAAAGGGATAAATTCCTAGCGAAAGAGAGGCCAGTGAAATCACTTTTAGCCTACCAGTTGAGGAAATCCTTTTTAGAAATTGGCTTTGAACTATTTTCCTGCCCAAGTCACTTACTTCCCACACTGCCTATTTTCATATAAGAACAATAACAACTCTGTCACAAAGACACAAAGAATCTTAGTTCTGAGATAATGTGATTTGTCACAACACTCATTGACTCCACTGAAGTGCGCTCTCTCCTGATATGGGATTTCTCTTATAAACCTACTCTTATCTTGTCTTTCATTTTAAAGTAGAGAAAAACAATTACTCAGATGTCCAAACTGTCAAGAGATTTAGAGAAACCCAATATACATATACATATATATATATATATTTTTTCAAGATAAACAGGCTTTCCAATTCTGCCCAACTAAGAGCCTAGATTTTGAGGATGAAGTAAACTTTCATTACAAACAGTCAGAGAGCCACTACTTGTCCCAGTGGATTGAGAGAGGAGTACATCATATGTGATGGTAATAACAACACTTCAGGCAAGACATTACAAGTTTCAGAATCCCAGGTGGTGTTGAGGGGATTTCTGGATTTTGAAGGCCAAGCGTTGCCAGAGAAAAAGAGGAGTAGAAATTGGGGAAGACATAATTCAGGTGCTTAGGCAGAGAGAGAATTTTAAAACTGTGGTGGCTCTGCCCTGGCTGGTGTGGCTCAGTGCATTGAGTGCTGGCCTGCGAACCGAAGGGTCGCTGGTTCAATTCCCAGTCGGGGCACGTGCCTGGGTTGTGGACCAGGTCCCTGGTAGTGAGTGCTTGAGAGGTAACCACACATTGGTTTTTCCTCCTTCTCTTTCTCCCTCTCATCTCTAGAAATAAATAAATAAAATCTTAAAAAAACTGTGATGGCTCAATTTAATATGCAAACATAATTTTTTGTGTGCTCTTTGTGCCTTTGCTCATTGCTATTGGTACCAACTACAGTAAAAAAGAAGTGGGTGGTGAAGGCTTATGCCATTCAAACTTGGTATCGAAATTTTTGGTCCAAGTTGTCTTAGAAGAAAGGATGATTCATATGAGGTGTGAGGTCCTTTTGTCGTGAGCATCTAACATGACCCACCTTGCATTATATGGAAAATGATGAGGTTACACTGCATAGCATGGAAATAGCCAAAACTTTTAGTGTGTGAGTCCCCTGAGGTCCTCATTCAGAATCTTCTAATCTTGAAAATGTGAAATTCTAATAAACTCAGTTATCTTTCAAGCCAACATGTAATCTTAGAATAACAATAATAGGTTCCAGCTGTTATTTTTCGTGTGCCTATAATACTTTCTTCATATTCATTTGAGGGTATTGTGTACCACACTTGTTCTCCGTGCATAGAATTTATATCTCTGGTATCTTTACATATGATGGAATCTGAGGCTCTGAGAAGTGGAGTCAGTAACACTTTGTAAGTGACAAAGCTAGAATTTAAGCAAACTCTGTCCTGACCCAAAGTACATGCTCTTCCCACTAAACTGTGTTGTGATAATATTCATAGAAAATATTGTCTTTGTTCTTCCTCCACGTCACTCTCTTACCTACTTACTTTGCTTGCATGTTTTATATTTATTGCCATTCTGAGTTATTCAGAGTAAGAACTTACGCTTACCCATGAGCCAGAGCTGTCTTGTTTAATACCTTCTCATGACTTCCCTTGGGGAAAGTTAACTGTTATCTCCATGACCCCACGTGCTTACCTTATTTCCTGGGACTTACCATCCGTACTTCACTCTCTAGTCATGGCCTTCCGTGCTGGAGATGTCAGGCTAGTTTTCTGGTCTAGAGCCTTGCTACTCAAAGTGTGGTTTTGAGACCAGCAGCATCAGTATCACCAGGGGCTTGTTAGAGATGCCAGGCTGAAGCCTCACCCCAGACCCCAAGTGATCCACACACACAGTGATTGTTGGAGAAGCCCTGACCTGCAATGTTCTCGTCACGTTTGTCACCTACACATCTCTTCCTCATTCTTCAAAACTCACCTCCAGGAAGCTGAAGTCCGCAGCTCAAGGACCCTCTCGGTGGGGGTGTCCCCAAGTACATAGGCTTTATACGTAATATAAATCGTGTGTAAGCTTTTTCTTTTATGGGGTCTGTGAGACCCTCCCTTTTGTAGCCGCACATCTGCATGAGGCAGATTTTCTTCATAGACTTCAATGAGAGCAATAATAGTGCAGCCGACTGACTGCAGAAGCAGATGTGTCAGTCCAGCTGCTTCCAGTAAGTCAGACGGAGATTTGTAATATGTGAAATGATGCCATTCTTCACACAAAACTTTTTTGAAAATATACTTATTTTTCATGAAAGAATGTTATGTATGTTAACATGTAATAGGTTCATTGTTATTTTAATGAACCAATTAACTTAATATTTATTTTATAATATTAACAAATACATTTTTGTGGGATTAACTCCATCCTGCATCATTCTCCCATCTGCCACGGATGAGAAATGAGTCATCCCAGACACAATCTTGCTGTTCCAGCGGGAAAGGGGGTGGCAATTCCCTCTAGTGGAGAATGCCTGGTGCCCTTCTCCCAAATAGCTTTATTGGGAATGGTATGTGTAGGTGTATACCTGCATAGTTCATCAATCAATGTCAAAAAGGCTTCAGTCATACAAAAACAGGTATTATCTACAGATGACAATTGAAGTACCACAGAGACCTGTCATGGGTCAGGGTCTGTTAGTCATGCTGATGCCAGAGGGTCTTCAAGACGTGTTTCATGAGATAAGGAGTTCACTCCTTATGCCTTGAACTTAAACATTCCGTTTATATCACCAGGGCTATACAAAACAAAGCAGAGCAAGCTTCAAAGGGTACAATGTATTTATCAGGCCTGATTCCCATGGGAACCCTTGGTGGTAGAGTTGGGTCATGTCTGCCACCTGCATTACCTGGTTTTCCGGGAAGACTTACTAGCCCCTTTCAGAGCCTGCTCTTACAGGTTTTGGAGATTACAGGCAATCTCCAAAACCGCACAGGCAGTTCCTAACACATTTACTATAGTACACATTTTAAGTAGTATTATATTGTCAACATACATTAACATTTAATATTTAATGAGTTAATAAAACATTTCTCAGTTTTAATTTCCCTTACAGTAAATATTGATGGATAT
>PVKM010020984.1:10026-23042 GCA_004027735.1 Carollia perspicillata
TTGTAATCTCTCCTCTTTCATTTCTGATTGTGTTTATTTGGGACCTCTCTCTTTTTTTCATGATGAGCCTGCTTAAAGACTTTTCAAGTTTGTTTATCTTAAAAAAAAAAAAAACAGGTCCTGGATTCATTGATCCTTAGAAGTGTGCTTTTAATCTCTATGTCTTTTAATTCTGCTCTGATCTTGGTTATTTCCTTCCTTTTACTAGCTCTGGGCTGTCTTTGTTGTTGTTCCTCGAGTTCTTGTAGGCATAGGGTTAGTTAGTTTGTTTGAAATGTTTCTATCTTTTTTAGGGTGGCCTGTATTGCTATGAACTTCCCTCTCAGAAGTAGCTTTGCTGTGTCCCATAAGTTTCGGGTTGTCATGAGTTCATTTTCATTTGTTTCCAGAAACTTTTTCATTTCTTTTCTAATTTTATTCTTGATCCATTCATTGTTTAATATCATACTATTAAATTTCCATGATTTTAATTGTTTGTGGTTTTTCCCTTGGGGTAGGTTTCTAGTTTCAGCCTCTTGTTGTCAGAGAAAATGCTTGATATGATTTGAATTTTCTTAAATTTGTTGAGGCTTATTTTGTGTCCTATCATGTGGTCTATCTTTGAAAATGTTCCATGTACATTTGAAAAGAATGTGTATGTAGCTTCTGTGGGATTAAGGGCTCTCTAGATATCAGTTAAATCCATGTCATCTAGGGCTTTGTTCAATGCCACAATGTCTTTGTTGATATTTTGTTTGGAAGATCTGTCAATTTTTGACAGTGGTGTGTTAAAATCACCTACTATAATTGTGTTGTTGTCAATATCCTTCTTGAAGTCCTCTAAGATTTTCTTTATATATTTGGGTGCTCCTATGTTGGGTGCATGCATATTTAGAATGCTTATGTCCTCTTGATGGAGTCTTCCCTTAAGTATTATGAAGTGACCTTCTGGGTCTCTCTTTATCTCCCTTTTTTGGAAGTTTATTTTGTCTGATATGAGTATTGCTGCCCTGGCTTTTTTTCCTGTCCATTTGTTTGGAAAATTTGTGTCCAGCCCTTTACTTTCAGTCTGTGTATGTCTTTTGTCCTAAGGTGGGTCTCTTGTAGGCAGCATATGTGTGGGTCATGCTTTCTTATCCATTCAGCTAGTCTTTTGATTGGAGCATTTAATGCATTTATGTTTAAGATTATTATTGATAGGTACTTATTCATTGCCATTTTTGTACCTGTGTTCCTCTCTGTCTCTCTTGTTTCCTTAGAGCAGTCCCTTTAGTATATCTTGCAGAGCTGGTTTGGTGGAGGTGTATCCTTTTAGATTTCTTTTGTCTTGGAAGCTCTTTATTTGGCCTTTTATCTTGATTGAGAGACTTGTTGGGTAAAGCAGCATAGGTTGCAGGCCTCTGGTTCTCATTAATTGAAACATTTTTTGCCATTTCCTTCTGGCTTGGAGTGTTTCCATAGAGAAGTCAGTAGCCAACCATATTGGTGCTCCTTTTTATATTACTTCTGGTTTCTCCCTTGCTGCCTTTAGGATTCTCTCTTTGTCTTGGAATTTTGCCATTTTAATTGTGATGTATCTTGAAGTGGACCTCTGTGAGTTCTTCTAGATTGGGACTCTCTGTGTTTCCTGGACTTGTGTGACTTTTTCTCTCATCAAATTAGGGAAGTTTTCCATTGTTACTTTTTCAAATAGGTTTTCTATCCCTTTCTCTTCTTATCCTTTTGGTATCCCTATTATATGAATATTATTAAATGTCATATTATCTTGCATTTCTCTCAATCCCTATTCATTCATTCTGAGTCTCTTTTCCTTTTCTTGCTCTTTCTGGGTGTTTTTTCTAGTTTGTCCTCCAACTCACTGGTCCAATCTGCTTCACTGATCCTACTTTTTATTCCTTTCATTGTGTTCTTCTGTTCAGAAATTGTACTCTTCATTTCCCCTTGGCCCTTGTTGATAGTTTCTGTTCCCTCTTTCATGTTGATATAGTTTGCAGTGAGTTCATTGTAGTTCCACTGTTATTTCTGTTAGCTCATTGTGAGCTCATTGAACTTCTTGATAACCATTGCTTTGAATTCAATATCTGATAACTGACTTGCCTCCATTTCATTTAGCATTTTTTTCTGAGGCCTTCTCCTTTCCTTTCATTTGGGGAATGTTTCTTTGTCTTCTCATTGTTTGTGAGACTCTTTTTGTTAGCTTCAGCTTCTTAAATTGAATTCTTCTGTCTCCCAGGGTTTATGATGTGAACTGCTGCGCTAGAATACCTGTGAGACTCAGTGGTGCAGTGTCCTTCAGGTATCCTGGTGTTCACTGCTTCCACCTACTCTTTTTTGTGTGCTCAGTTGGAGAGGGAGGCAAAATGGTTTAAGAAAGCAGGTGAGTGTTTTATGATATTTACAGTAGCAGCCAGTAGAGGAGAGATAGGAGATCCTTTGGCTATGTGTAGTGTTAACTGTGATATTTCACCCAACTAGACACTTTTAAGAAAGGATAGAAAGAAGATAAGACTCTTGTTGGGAAGGCAGGATTGTGATTTGGATCTAGAAAGCAGTGAGGTTGTGGGAGGTCAGATTCTGAGGAAAAGTGAGTGTAAATGATGGTAAATAGGAGTAGTGTGTGAGAGAATAGAGTTATCCACTACAGTAATAGAGTTCAGGAAACTGTGAAGTGGGCTAAGATATGGGAAGGGTGTTGTGTAGTATTTACAATTGTGTGGAACAGCTATTATTTACAATAACATTAAAGTAACAGTCTTATGACACAATCTATGTGATCTGGATAACATGAATAGGGGGTATAGGACTTTGAGTAGTGTGCTGATGGAACAAAAGTGATGTGAAGTACAGTAAATTAGCAATACACTGTGGAGGAGAGAAAAGGGGAATCCTGTCAAATGATACAATATAACCAGCCAAGCAAAGAAGAGTAAACAGAAAGAAGAGGAATATAAAAATATTGTTAAAATAAAGGATGTAAGAATAATGAAAAACTAATACAAATATGCAGTAACTTGTAGTTTCTCTTTGATAGCAAAGTGAAATTTGTCTCCCTGTCTGAACTATTGGGATGCCTCCTCTTTGCATCCACCTCTGGTCTTTTCACAGTTCCAAGTTTTTTTCTAACTTGTGGGTATTAAAATAATAAAGGCAAGAGAAGGGAGGAAGAAGAGATAAAATTGGAAAGAAAAGAAGAATAAAACAAGAAAGAAGGGAAGAGAAGAATAAGATATTGAAATATAAAACAATAATAAAAATTAAAAAAATAAAAGAGTACTGAAACACACACACACACACACACACACACACACACACACACACACAATCTGTTGTTGGTTTCAAACTGGCCTAACCATTTTTTTTTTTTCATCTTGCTGGCTGCAGCAGGTTAAGGGGTGATTGGTGTGGTATTTCTCCCTTCCCAGTGTGTACTCTGCCAGTCTTGTGAGCACTCTCCCAAGAGCTAGTCTGGCAACTCTCCCCTGCATCTCTGGTGGGGGATCCAGGTTTTCTTCAGAGGGCTTTTTCCCAGGGGGTTATTGCTGTACACTGGGGTACGGGCATGCACTCTCGACTTGGCTGCCTCGGTCCCATGGGTTTGGGTGTAAAACCTTCCCAGTGCTATGGGGGAATGCAGGGCTTTCCATGCAACCTCAGGATTGCTGCCCAGCTGGGTGGGGGGTAGGTGGAGTGGCTGTCACAGTAGAATCCCCCGACATTTTTACTTTTTGAGACATTCCTCCTACTCAACCTGCCACTCAGTACAGCCCAGTTCTCCAGCCAGACAGGTGACTATCAGGGTCAGTGTGAGTCTCTGCGGGACCCTCAACTCTCCCAAGCCAGCAACCACAAACTCTGTGGGTGATCCCAGCCTCTATGTATTTGCCTTTGTCCTTATTCCCCTCTCTGCAACTTCAGATAACCAGGTCTCTCCTGGTGCTGCTCAAACCCTGTTTGGCCTGGGAGGGAGGGAGCAGTTGACCCAGCTCTCTCCCAAGGACTCTGTGGGAGACCCAGCACCAGTGCCGGGCACCGGGCCCAGGGCTACAGCTGTCCTGGTCCCCACGTTGGTTGTTGGGACTTTATTGTCCTGAAATATTCTCCTTACCATCTGGTTTTTCAGTGTCTGCTACAATTTTGGTTCTCTTATTTTCATATATGCTGGGGTACTATTGGCTGTTCGCTCTGTTCCTCTGCAGATCAGCCAGGTTTTTCTCCCATGTGTAGAAGGAAGTGTATTCTGCTCCCTCCTACTCCATTGCCATCTTCTCCTCCTCCTTACAGGTTTTTTAACTTTGTTTATCTTTTCAATGAACAAGTTCCTGGATTTATTGATGCTTTGGATTGTTCTTTTAGTCTCTATGTCAGTTAATTCTGCTCTGATCTTGGTTATTTCTTCCTACTATTCACTCTGAGCTTTGTTTGTTTTTTTGTTTCTCCAGTTTGGGTAGGTGTAGTGTTAAGCTGCTTACTTTAAACGTTTCTATCTTTTATAGGTAGGCCAGTACCTCTATGGACTTCCGACTCAGGACTGCCTTTGCTGTGTCCCATAAGTTTTGGACTGTTGTATATTCATTTCCATTTCTTTACAGAAACTTTTTGATTTCTTCCTTGATCTCATTATTAACCCATTGATTGTTTAATAGCATGCTATTCAATCTCCATGAATTTTAGTGCTTTTTAGTTTTTTCTTTGAGGTTGGTTTTTAGTTTCAGGTAGGTCCTTGTAGTCAGAGAGAATGCTTGATATGATTTCAATTTTCTTGAACTTGTTGAGGCTTGTTTTGTGTCCTAGTATGTGGTCTATGTTTGAGAACATTCCATGTGCATTTGAAAAGAATGTGTATTTTGCTTCTTTGGGATGAACAGTTCTTTATATATCAGTTAAGTCCATTTGATCTAGGACATTGTTCATTGTCTCAATATTTTTGTTGATGTTTTGTTTGGAAGATCTTCCCCTTTTTGGCAGTGGGGTGTTAAAATCCCCTAATATAAGTGTGTTTCTCTCTATATCTTTCTTGAAGTCCTCTATGATTTTCCTTATATATTTAGGTACTCTTATGTTGGGTGCATATATATTTACAGTATTTATGTCTTCTTTATGGATTCTTCCCTTCAGTAGTATGAAGTGTCCTGTGTCCCTTCTTATGGCTTTTGTTTTGAAGTCTGTTTTGTCTGATAAAAGTATTGCTATGCTAGTCCATCTACTTTTTTCTTGTTCATCTGCTTGCAATATATTTTCCAACTCTTCATTTTTAGTCTGTGTAGGTTTTTTGTTCTGAGGTGGGTCTCTTGTAGGCACCATGTGTGTGGATCATATTTTCTTATCCATTCAGCTACACCATGTCTTTTAATAAGAGTATTTAATTCATTAACATTTAAGGTTATTATTGATAGGTCCTTATTTATTTTCTCCCTTTTTACCTGTGTTTTTCTCTCTCTTTCTCTTGCTCCTTTTCTTCCTCTTCTTATAATAGTACCATTAGCATATCTTGCAGTGGTGGTCTGGAGGAAAAGTATCTTTCAGCCTTCTTTTGTCTGGGAAACTTCTTATTTCACCATCCATTTTAATTGAGAACTTCACTGGGTAGAGCAGTCTTGATAGCAGTTCTTTGCTTTTCATTACCTGGAATATTTTTTTCCATTCTCTCCTGGCCTGTAGTGTGTCTGTTGAGAAATCATCTGCTAGCCTTACTGAAGTTCCCTTTTATGTTACTTTTTGTTTCTCCCTTTATGCTTTTAACATTCTCTCTTTGTCTTTAAAAATTGGAGCTTTAATTATGATGTACTTTGGAGTAGGAGTTTTTGGGTTCATCTTGACTGGGACTCTTTTGCTTCCTGAGGTTGCATGGTTTTTCCTCTCTCCTGGTTTGGAATGTTTTCTGTCATTAGTTTTTCAAACAAGATTTCTATCACTTGCTCTTTTTTCTCCTTCTGATTTTCCTATGATTTGATGTTGCATTTCATCTTGTCATGCAATTCCCTTACACTATCTTCATATTTTTTAGTCTTTTTTTCATGCAGTAGCTCTACATGGGTGTTTCTTTCTACCTTAGCTTCCAGCATACTTACTCAGTCCTCTGCTTCATCCAGCTTGTTTGTATTTCATTCTAGTGTGTTTTTTATTTCAGAAATTGTATTCTTCATTTCTTCCTGATTCTTGTTTATAGTTTTTATTTCCTTTTTCATACTGTTGGATTTCTCACTCAGTTCCTTGTAGCTGTCAATAAACTCCTTGAGCATCCATATAACCACTCTTTTGAGTTGTATATCTGATAGTTTGTTTACATCCATTTATTTCATTTAGCTCTTTGGGTGGGAAATCTACCATTCCTTTTGGTTGCTGGTTCTTTCCTTGTCTTCCCACTTTAGGTGACTCTTTTTGTTTGTTTCTGCAATTCCTGATGCTCTGCTTTGCTATGTCTTTATAGGGCAAACTTCTATGGTGGGAGGCCTATGGGGTTCAGTGGTATGGTCTCTTGGATCTCCTTGTCTGGATGCTCTAGGGTTTCCCTGTCTTCCACTTGTGTGGGCTTTCTTGTTGTACTTGGGTTTTACCTGTTGGTGGTTCCTTCTTGGTGGGTTGTCTCCTCCAGTGAGTCTACTGGTATTCACAACTCTCACCTTATCTTGTATGTCATTAGTGGCAGGGAGAAGATAAAATAGAATAAATCAGTGAAAGAGTTTGTATGGAATTTAAAGTACCAAAAAGTAGAGAACAGATAGGAGATATTTTGGAGAAGTATAGCAATAACTGTGATATTTCACCCAACTAGCCACTTTTTATAAAATGTGAAAAAGTGATAAGACTCTTATTAGAGGGGAGAAAGAATGTGAGCTGAATCCAGAAAACAAGGTGCTTATGTGAGGTCTGATAGTGAAATATAGTGAGAATAAAGGGTAGAAAAAAGATGGAGTATATGAGAGAATAGAGTTAACCACAGCAGTAATGAAGCTCAGGAAGATAGTGAAATGGGCCAAGACCAGGAGGGGTGCTGTGTAGGATTTACAATGATATGGACCAAAAATTATTTACAATAGTACTGGAGGAACAATAATATGATAAGATGTATATTATCTGAATAAAAATATACAAAGTAAAAAACACAAGTATAGTGTGTTATTGGAATACAAATGAATTGATAGAAGAAAAATTAAAATGCAATGTGAAAGGGAGAATAGAAAAAACCAAACAGTGCAATTAAACCAACAAACAAAACAAAGAAAACTAAACAAAATGAAGAGAAATAAAAAAATAATAAAGTAAAAGCAATAAAAATGACAAAAGAAATAATAACAAAAATAGAAAATAAAATGCAAGTTCTATAGGATAGCAAAGTGAAGTTTGTTTCAGTTTCTTAGTTGTTGGTGTTGGCCTTCTAATCTCTCTCTGGTTTTGTATTTGGTCCTTTCCCAGCTCCAGGTCTTATTGTCTCACACTGGTGGAAAAACAGAAAAGCCTCTTGGTGACTTTACACCTGCCAAAGGAATTCTGCTGGTCTTTCTAGGTGCTACAGGCAGAGTGGGGCTGGGCTTTCCTTTTTTCCTTTCCTGTGATTTTGCGAGGATGAGGACTAGGTCTGGGCTGCAATATTCACATGCACCCAGCCTCCAACCTAAGCCCTCAGAGTGCTGTTGCACCCACTGTCCCTCTGAGCCAGGCCAGTGCCTTTTAATACACCACATTGTGCCACCAGTGAGGTACACTGATTAGGAGCAACTTGCACCCCTCTTCCTCCCGCTTGTCTGGCTTGGCTATGGCGCAGGAGAGGTCCTTGCACAGCAGCTGAATGCCTTTTTTTTTTAGGGAATTTCTTTTGTTGTGGCTGCCATTCTGATCAAGTGCCCAACTTTTCACACAGTCCAACTTTCTGACCCAAGACTCTCTGGCTCACGGTCAGTTATAGCCCAAATCTTCTCCCATCTCCAGTTATCTCCCTGCTCCCCAATTTCTCTGGTACTGTCCCAGCCAGTGACCTAAGTCCAAGCTAGGGAACACCCTGTGCTGTGTGTCTCCCACAGTGTCTTTATCCTCCCAGCAACTTAGCATCCAGGTCTGTCCTCGGAGGGATTGGCTTCTCTGCTCTGAGAGAGGAGGGAGCTGCAAGTTAGAATTGCTGACCTGACTGTCCTCCAAAGCTCCTACTGCAGCAGGGATGAGGACTGCAGCCACCGTGCTGCGGTCCCAGGCACAGGGCCTGGCAACCACCCTGTCTGCTTACAAAATGTCCTTATTTTTCATTTTTTTAATGTCCTCTGCAATCTTGGACTTCCAGACCTCACATAAACCTGGATTCTGTTTGCTATTCTTTCTGTTCTTCAGAAGATCAGCTATGTGTCCCAGTTGGGTGCACAAGCAAGTGGCTTAAGCTCCCACCTACCTCTTTACAGCCATCTTCCAACTCCAGAAGACTTTGTTTTTTTAGTTGTTGTTCAAGTACAGTTGTCTCCATTTTCCCCATTCTGCCCCACATATCCCTAGCTCCCATCCTCAGTTCCAGACTCCTTTGGCTTTGTCCAAGTGTTCTTTATACATGTTCCTTGATGACCTTTCCCCTTTTACCCTGTTATACCCTCTTGCCCTTCTGGTTACTGTCAGAGGTGATTTTGTCCTTTATTTCAACATCTCTTTTTGTATTTTGCTCACATGTTTGCTTGTGATCAGGTTCCACTTATAGGTGAGATCATATGGTATTTTTCCCTCACCACCTGTTTTATTTTACTTAGCATAATGTTTTTCAGATCCATCCATGCTGTCACAAAGGGTCAGAGCTCCTTCTTTCTTTCTGCTGCATAGTATTCCATTGGATAAAGGCACCATAGTTTTTTGATCTACTCATTTACTGATGGGCACTTAGGCTGCTTCCAGTAATTGGCTACTGTTGATTTTTAACATTAATTGTAAGTGAATTTGTCAAGATAATGGGATACAAAGACAATATTCAGAATTGATGACATTTGTGTATACTAACAACAAAATATCAGATAGAGAAACTAGGAAAAAGCATTTACTAAAGCAACAAGAAAAATGAAAACCTTTGGAAGAAATTTAACCAGGGAAGTAAAAGACCTGTACTGGGCAAACTATAAAACAATGAAGAAAGAAATTGAGGAAGATGCAAATAAAGGAAAGCATAAACTCTGTTCATGGATTGGAAGAATTAACATAATTAAAATGTTTATATTACACAAAACAATGTATAGGTTCATACAATTCCCCTTAAAATAGCAATGTCATATTCCACAGATCTAGAATAAAGTTTTCAAAAATTTATATGGAACCACAGATGACCCTGAATAGCCTCAGCAATCTTTACCAAGAGGAATAAAGTAGGAGAGATCACAATACCTAATATCAAACTATATTACAAGGCCACTGTAATCATAAGAGTGTGGTATGGCATAAAACAGACACATATATCAATATAATAGAATAGAGAGCCAAGAAGTTAATCCATGTCTCTATGGTCAATTAATATTTGACAAAGGGGGCATGAGTATACCATGGAGTAAATGTAACCTCTTCAATAAATGATGTGTGGAGAACTCGATTTTTATGTGCAAAAAAATGAAACTAGACCACTAACTTACACTATACACCAGAATAAACTCAAAATGAATAACAGACTTAAATATAAGTAATGACACCATAAAGGTCCTAGAGGAGAACATAGGCAGTGACATTTCAGAATCTCACATAACAATATTTTTTGCCAATATATTTCTTAGGGCAAGAAAAATAAAGTAAAAATAAACAAATTGGGAGTATAACAAATTAAAACGCTTCGTGTCTAAGGAAACCATAATCAAGATAAAAAGGGAACTGACCATATGGGAGAATATATTTTACAATGATACATTGGACAAGGGTTTAATCTCCAAGATATATAAAGAACTCATATGACTCAACACCAGGAAGACAAATAATTCAATTTAAAAATGGTGAAAGGATTTAAATAGACATTTCTCCAAGGAGGACACAGAGATGATCCATAGACATATGAAAAGATGCTCAATATCACTAGCCATCAGAGAGATGCAAATTAAAACCATATTGAAATATCACCTCATACCTGTCCAAATGGCCATCATTAATAAATCAGCAAACAAGTGCTGGATGTGGAGAAAAGGAGACCCTAGTACACTATTGTTGTGAGTATAGACTGATGCAGCCACTGTGGAAACAGTATGGAATTTCCTCAAAAAAGTAAAAATGGAATGGAATTTTTATCCAGTAATTTCACTACTGGGAATATATCCTATGAAGCTTGAAATACCAGTTCAAAAGAATTCATCCACCCCTATGTTCATAGCTGTGCTATTTTACAATACCCAAGTGCTAGAAACAGCCTAAGTGCTCATCAGTAGATGACTGGATCAAAAAACTGTAGTACATTTACACAATGGAATACTATGAATCAGAAAGAAAGAAGGAACTTCTACCTTTCCCTAGAGCATGGATGGACTTAGAGAGTATTTTGCTAAGTAAAAAAGAAGCTAGTCAGTGAAAGACAAATACCATATGATCTCACTTATAAGAGGAATGTAATTAATAAAATAAGGAACAAAATAGAACCAGAGGCATGGAAACATGGAACACACTGACAGGGTCCAGAGGGGAGGCAGGGAAGAATTAATGGTGGATAGAAAAAGGAGGAACTAGGCAAAGACCATGTGTGAATGACCTATAGACACTGGACAATGGTGTGAGGACTGAATGTGGAAGTGGGAGATTATCTAAGCAGAGAAGGGAAGAGGGGAAAAATTGGTACCACTCTAATAGAATAACAATAATTTTAAAAAATATTAAATAAATAGAAAAAATAAACAAGGGCCAAGAGGAAATGAAGAATTCAATGGCTGAACTGAAGAACACAGTGGAAGCAATCAAAAGCAGGATGGATGAAGCAGAAGATTGGATCAGCGAATTAGAAGACAAAGTAGAAAAAAACACCCAGAATGAGCAAGTAAAGGAAAAAAAGGTGAGAAACAATGAAGAGGGATTAAGAGAAATGCAAGACAATATGAAATGTAATAATATCCGTATAATAGGGATACCAGAAGGAGAAGAAGAAGAGCAGGGGATAGAAAATCTATTTGAAAAAGTAATGATGGAAAAATTCTCTAATTTGATGAGAGAAAAAGTCACACAAATACAGGAAACACAGAGAGTCCCAATCAAGAGGAACCCAAAGAGGCCCTCTTCAAGACACATCATCATTAAAATAGCAAAATTCCAAGACAAAGCGAGAATCTTAAAGGCAGCAAGGGAGAAGAAGGAAGTAACATACAAGGGAGCCCCAATAAGGTTAGCTGCTGACTTCTCAATGGAAACACTCCAAGCCAGAAGAGAATGGCAAGAAATATTCCAAGTATTGAGAACCGGAGGCCTGCAACCTGGGCTACTTTACCCAGCAAGGCTCTCAATCCAGATAGAAGGCCAAATAAAGAGCTTCCAAGACAAAAGAAGTCTAAAAGAATATGCATCCAACAATCCAGCACTGCAAGAGATGCTAAAAGGATTGCTCAAAGGAAAGGAAGGAAAAGAGAGAGACAGAGAGGAACATAGGTACAGAAATGGCAATGAATAAGTACCTACCCATAATAACCTTAAACGTAAATGGATTAAATGCTCCAATCAAAAGACACAGATTAGCGGAATGGATAAGAAAGCATGACCCACACATATGCTGCCTACAAGAGACACGCCTGAGGACAAAAAACATACACAGACTGAAAGTGAAGGATTGGAAACAAATTTTCCAAGCAAATGGACAGGAAAAAAAAGCTGGGGTAGCAATACTCATATCAGACAAAATAGACTTCAAAAAAAGAGCTATAAAGAGAGACCCAGAAGGTCACTTCATAATACTCAAGGGAAGACTCCACCAAGAAGACATAAACATTGTAAATATTTATACACCCAACATTGAATCACCCAAATATATAAAGAAAATCTTAGAAGACTTCAAGAAAGACATTGATAGCAACACAATTATAGTAGGGAATTTTAACACCCTACTGCCAAAAATGGACAGATCTTCCAAACAAAATATCAACAAAGATATTGTGGCATTGAACAATGCCCTAGATGAAATGGACATAAGTGATATATATAGAGCCCTGCATTCAAAAGAAGCTGAATACACATTCTATTCAAACGCACATGGGACATTTTCAAAGATAGACCACATGATAGGACACAAAACAAGCCTCAACAAATTCAAGAAAATTGAAATCATACCAAGCATTTTCTCTGACAACAAGGGTCTGAAATTAGAAACCAACCCCAGGGAAAAAAACCCAAAACACTCAAAATCATGGAGACTGAATAGCATGCTATTAAACAATGAATGGGTCAAGAATGAAATCAAGGAAGAAATCAAAAAGTTTCTGGAAACAAATGAAAATGAACTCATGACAACCCAAAACTTATGGGACACAGCAAAGCTACTTCTGAGAGGGAAGTTCATAGCAATACAGGCCACCCTAAAAAAGATAGAAACATTTCAAACAAACTAACTAACCCTATGTCTACAAGAACTCGAGGAACAACAACAAAGACAGCCCAGAGCTAGTAGAAGGAAGGAAATAACCAAGATCAGAGCAGAATTAAAAGACATAGAGATTAAAAGCACACTTCTAAGGATCAATGAATGTAGGAGCTGGTGTTTTGAAAAGATAAACAAATCCACAAGCCTTTAAGCAGGCTCTTCAACAAAAAAAGAGAGAGGACCCAAATAAACACAATCAAAAATGAAAGAGGAGAGATTACAACTGACACCACGGAAATACAAAGGATTGTAAAAAATTACTATGAGGATCTATATGCCAAGAAATTTGAAAACCTAGGTGAAATGGACAAATTTCTAGAAAAATATAATCTTCCAAAACTAAACGAAGAAGAAGCAGAAAGCCTGAACAGACAAATAACAGCAGATGAAATTGAAGCAGTGATCAAAAAACTCCCAACACACAAAAGCCCTGGACCAGATGGGTTCACAGGAGAATTCTACAGAGCATTTAAGCAAGAACTAACCC
>PVKM010020985.1:0-22909 GCA_004027735.1 Carollia perspicillata
TACTGGAAACCCCACATATCTGGTGTCAGAAGTTTTGTGAGTTAAAATAGCTCTGGAGTAGCCTTTATCCAGTTTCCCTCAGAATACAGAATTATATTCTGTACTCTGTTAATACAGAATATTAACCAGTCCACAGACCCAAGATGGTGAGGAGTAAATGGAAGTTACACTAACCTCCTCCCAGAACCAAACTGGAGTTAAACTAAATTAAAGGAAAAATATCCTGAACAATCAACTGGACACTAGCTGAAGAGAAGCCTCATAACCAAGGACAGAGAGAAGAAACCACTTCACCACAATAAGACTGATAGGAAGTATGAAGGCACAAGAGGGCTGGCTGGGCTCCCATGGGCAGCAGCAGAAGTTCCGGAGGGATATTTCAGTGGCTGAGGTAGGTGAGGAGGTTCCCCCTGGGAAGTGTGGGGTCTAAGTCCCAAGCTAAGCTCCCCAGCTCAGGATCCAGAAAGGAACCCAAATAACATCTGGCTGTGAAAAGCAGCAGGGTTTTTGTCCACCAAACAGAAAGGGCTAGAGATGCAGAAAGTCTCTTAAAGGGCCAATGCATGAAATTTCATTTGCATCTACTTACCCTGGGGTGGACTAGAGATGCCTGAGGAGAGACTGGGGTTGTTGGCTTTGTGGAGAGAGATGAAGGGTCAGCCATCAGGATCCCTGTGCTGAGTCATTCTCCATACTGCAGGAGCCATCTTTCTCAGCAGAGCAGTCCTTTCAGTGTGGCATCAGCCTGAGGGAAAGCAATACCCCACAGCAATTACTATGTCCCACCTTGTGGAGCTTGGGCTGGGCTGCTAAAGAGTGTAGCTGGAAGTTATCTCAATGATTAAGTTTAACAACAAAATCAACTTTCTGGGAGCTCTGAGGCCTTGGCTGATTCTCTCCTGGGCTGGATGCTGGTAAAAGCCAGCCTTGGTGCACAGCCTTGTTCTTTCTGCACACACCCAGGCCCAACTGAGGGAGCCACACGCTGTGGATTGCTGATATCTCCAAATAGGTTGCCCAGGGCCAGTTACAGGCAGTGTCTGACTTAAGCCTAAACCAGAGTCTCTGCAGATCTACTTAATACATAGGAAGAAATACAAAGAGGGAGCCAAAATAGGAAGACAAAGAAATACATCCCAAATGAAAGAACAAGAGAATTCTCCAGGAGAAGAACCAGATGAAATGGAGGTAAGCAATTTATCAGATATAGAGTTCAGAGCAATGATTAAAACATACTCAACAGCATGAAGAAAGACACAGAACCCATTAAAAAGGACCAATCAGAAGAAAAGAATGTAATATCTGAAATAAATAATACTCAGGAGGGAATACATAGTAGCTTCGATGAAGTGAAGGATCAAATCAGTGATTTGTAAGACCAGTTAGAAAAAAGCGCCCAAGCAGAGAAGTAAAAGAAAAAAGCATTTAAAAAAATGAGGAGAGTTTAAGAAACCTTTGGGACAACATGGAGTGTAACAACATCCACATCATAAGGATACCAGCAGAAGAAGAGAGTGAGCAAGGAAGGGATTGAGAACCTATTTGAAAAAAATAATGACGGAAAACTTCCCTGATCTGGTGAAGGTAAAAGTATATTAACCAGGATATATTAATCATGAGATAATCATTATTTTTATCCTCATTTCACAAATGAGGAAACTGAGGCACAGAGAGGTTAAGTGCCTTGCTCAGGACCTATGCTAGTGAATAGTGGAGACAAGAGCCAAATCCGGGCAGAATGCATGAGAAAACCTAGAATCACATTTGTAGCTCTATCTAAAGAATTCTATGAAATACACTTTTGTTACTATAATTTTTTGGCTCAGTTTTATGTTCTTATTCTTGTTTTCACTTTCTTTCATAAACTACTCCCAATATCTTTATTACATGTATTTTTATATGCTCTCTTCATTCTTTCTCCTTAATCAAGGTGGTTTATGAAAAAATAAAATGCCAATTAGGACTTTTTCCAAAATATAGTTGTTTATGACTAACCATAATCATCATTATTGAAAATATAAAACATGTATATTTATTCATAATATCCTATTGAAAACCATCAAAAATTTAGTCAATGAAAATTAAGTGGGATTTGGCTGGTTTGGTAGCATATAAAATTCTAAGTATTGTTGTTAAACAAAATTTCAAAGGCAATGTCTTTCTCCCTCCCCTTCCCTTTCCCAGTGTGGAGAAGAAAGCAAGGTGGCTGGAAGTGTCAGGGCAGTAAAGAATTTGGGCATCATGGGTAGGCAAAGACCAGCAACTGCATTGACCAAGGACATGGGACAATGGCGAGTAGGGAGACTGAGGTGGCAGTAGGAGAAAATGACTGATATCGTTGGAAACTGGTTACACTGAGCAGATAAGAAAATAAATTGAGGGAAATGGGAGACAAGTTTCTTACTGCCCAAAAATGTATTTAAACCATAGAAAGAAAGAGGGCTTGAAAGAATCTTGAGATGCAACATTGGAATCAGTGGTAACGATGTGAGCTCATGGTATTATGATACACATATACAGATAAGACTACAAATAGTTACAAATGTATATGTGTATTTATGTGATTGGTTATATAATCCCAGCTCTGTCTACTAAGAAGCCCAGAAGCAATGACATCCCACTAGTAATGAGTATACTAAACACCCATATTTTGGCTTCTAAATACCATTCTCCTCTGGAAAAAATCAAAGCTCCTTGAGAAATGACTGATTCTAGGACTGAGATGAATAAAATACAAGATGAGCCTGGAATGACTTTTTGTATAAGAAAGCATGTAAATACTCAAAGAATGATGGGATCATGTCAGAGAGGCACAGGAGCAAGACTGAAGGCCTCCCACTGGCCAAAATGGGAACAAATTTGAACATTAAAATAATGATAGTAACAGGTTACAATCAACAATAAAATAGGAATCCATTAGTCCATACAGTTATACATAAAGGAATAAGTAAACAGTAAAAAAGAAAGTCTTTCCTTATGAAATTTCAACTATGAAATGTAGAAAATAGAGAATATCCATTTTGCAACCATTATAAAGGAGGTTGACTGAGACAGAAACTATAAATGGTTGTTGAAGATTGTGGGGACAGATTGGGTGAGGTACAGGATGTTAGCCAAATACCAGAATAACCCCCCTCATGTATACCCCAAATGCTAATTAACAGCAAACGGGGAAGTGATGATATTAAGGTGGAGAACTCTGGTAGAGAGTAACATGCTGAGTGGTCAAGGTCAACAGCACCAGCAGTAGGATGGGTTAACATCACATGTCGCCCAGTATGAAGCACTCAGAAGAACACAGTGTCATTTCAGTGGTACACTTGCCAACAATGGGTGGCCTGAGTCTGGTCTCCAGAACAGGGCAAACGGACCCAGCTGGAGATCATTCTGTGAATGTAAGACTTCAACTTTTTAAAAACTGTCAAGCACATAAAAGGCAGATAAACAGTGGGAACTGTTTCGAGTTGAAGATTTCTTAACAGACAGGACAGCCAAATACAACTCATTTTCCTGGATAAGATCCCGAATCAAAAAGGAGAAGAGACATTTAGTAAAATTTGAATGGGGGTCTTAAGATTAGACATTTGTACTGTACCAATATTGGCATGTTTATTTGGAAAGCTATGGGTTGTTTTTTATGAGAGTGTTCTTACTTTTAGGAAATACACACTGGAGTATCTTGGAGTGATGGGACATCATTTCTGCACTGACTTCCAAAGGTTCAGAAACAGACAAATGATAATGGAGTGGGGGTGATGCTGCAAATGAAGTAAAATAACATTTGAGGAATCTGGTGAATTGAACATAGTGCTTCTTGTTCTTATTCTGGTACTGTCCCATAAGTTTGGGACAGTTTTACAACAAATTATTAAAAAATTTAAAGGTAAATATCTTCATTTTGTTGATAGAATCTTAAGACAATTTAATGAAAAGCAAACACCTCAGAGAGTTACATTGCCACACAACACAATTTTTACAAATGTTTTTTGACTGAGGTGACCCATGGTGCTTACTTACTCCTGCCACAGAAAGCGACAGCAGGTTAGACTTTTTGTATATTCACCTCTTGACTTAAATCTCTAACTTTGAGGCAAATGGTGTGTCTAATTTTGAAAGACAATGCAGAAATTATAATTATCTGTCTATGAAAACACTGTTTTTCTATATAAGTACCATTTTTATGGAAAGCAGTTTATGTGATGCCATCTTAAACCATATAAACTAGTGTCAGAGAACACAGAAAAGACCCTTTTATAAGTCATGAGGGAATTTAGACATAACAAGTAAAACCACTGTTGAAATACTAGATCTGAACCTGCTGTTTTTCTGACATTGATAGTTTTCCTGACACACACCATTCTCACTTCTTGAACTTAAATTTTATTCGTTTATAATGTTTCAATGGTTATACTATACTTTATCAAATCTTACTATGTTCATAGCAACTTGGAAAGCTCCTTGAGAGTTACAAAGAAGCATATAACAAGTTGTTCTTGCCTGTGAGCACTGTATATGGGTTAAGCTGTATATCAGCTTGCTTTGAAGTATGCCGGAAATGTGTACCTAATGCACGTAGGCCTACACCTGGACTTGGGCAGAGGGGGAAAACCAGTGACATTCTGTACCTTAGACTATGAGGTTTGCAAGTCACTGGAGACCTCCTGGGATGTGAATGTAGGTGGAACATGAGTTGTTTGTGTCTTTTAAAAAAAATACAGAAACATTCTTTCTTACTATTAGAAAAAGAGTTTTTATTGGGGATCTTTTCTTTTGTATTTAATTTCACAGTCCCATGGATTAGGATAAGAGTGAGAGTGGAATTGAAAATATATCAGATCCATAGCACGGCCTGTTTGCTTTTAAAAATAGGGAAGCATCAATCTAAGCAGTGTCTCACTACTATCTACAGCACCAGACTCCCCTCCACCCCTTCGGTCCCCTCTACACCCACCTGGCCCCTGTTGAGACACACCAGCCCACTCTTCTGCTCACACCTGTAATTGAACAGAAGAGAAAATCTGGTGACATTTGGTACCTCAGGCTGCAAGGCTGGAGAAGTGCTGGGTGTCTCTTGGAACTTCATGTATTTGGAAAATTAGTAAAAAGAGAAGGAAGGTTATCCCTGTGGGATACTCCTAGTGTGGCACGCAATATATTGACCCCTGTGACCTCTGCTTCCTAGTGTTATATCCATGAATATGTTGTCTCACATGGCAAAACAAAAGGAGTTCACATGTATAATTAAAGTTATGACTAAACTGACCTTAAAATAGGGAGATTACCTGAGGTAATTTGGGTGGGCCCAAGATGATGACTACCTGAGCCCTTAAAAGTGTGGGAGCGGGTGGTGTTCAGTGACAATGGAAGCACAAGAAGTAGTCAGTGCACCACTGCTGACTTGAAGATGGATGCAGCCACAAGGAAGTGGGGCCCTCAGTCCCACAACTGCAAGAAACTGAATTCTGTGAACAACCTGAATGAGCTCAGAAATAAATTCTTCCTCAGAGCCTCCAGAAGAGTGTGCATTCCTGCCAAAACCTTGGTTTTGGTTTGCAGTATCTTGAGCAGAGAATCTGGCTACACCACAGAGCTGTAAGATAATAATTGGGTGTTGTGGTAAGCCACTAAGTCTGTGATAATTTGTTAGACAACAGAAAACAAATACACTAGGTATTGATGTTGTCTTATTGTAGTAAAAGGAAATGAAACAGATGAGAGGCCTAAAAACATGATCATTTCTTACTTCTGCTTAAAACTTTATCAGAACCCAAGAAAAGACAATGCAATAGAGAAAATGTTACCTTCACCGATGCATTCTCTTCCTGGGCTCACATTCCATCCAGGGTGGAACCAGGGAACTGAAGTCTGGTTGAAAGGATGTGGGCAAAAGAGCCCGACGCACTCCTGAGCCTGGCAGTACATTGTCCCATGCAGCCTTCCGTTTCTCTCTCTCCCCCTGCTCATACAGGCTGAAAGTGAAGAAATCTATCCAGAAGGTAGAAGGACTGACATAAGTATAAGCTTTATATTTCACTCTCCATTATCACCAATATTTTAAATTAGGAAGGCTATTTTAACACCAAATCAGTAGGAAGGATATACTCATTAAAAAATGACAGCCTTAGGTGACATGTATTTATCACACTGTAGTCATCCTTTTCATTTCATTTTATATTATTGAAACTTTTGTCATGACTGGCACTGACGTGAAGACAAGCGCTTGGGAACCATTGTACTAGGAGGAAGTCTCAAATGGCATTTATGGTATATGGACAGCAGAGCTCCCTGACGTTTCCAGAGACATATTGCCATGAAGACAACAAAGCTTAATTCAGAGCCCTGGGAGCAGCCCTAGCAACATATTCATATAGTCACATGCTTTTGTGAAATATGCAAAAGTTAGAAATTTTAATCAGTGAAGACTTCGCCTCTTTTCACTCTGACTTCCCTTATGTCCACTGATGCTGCATGGCCACAGGCACGTTTCAAGTGTAGTTAAAGTAAAAGGTGAAATGGGGATATATTCAGTCTGAGTTGAGTGGGGTATTTATGTGGTGCGCTGTGATTTCTGGGAATAGTGAAGTTATTGCCAGCTGTCCCAGCAGATAAATGGTTTCTGGGAATTCCCCTAACCCCTCTGTGCCAACTCTCCTGGCACCATGAAGTGGCAGGGTCAGAGCCAGTTCAAGAAATAACCCTTTTATATTCACTTGGTCCCAGAACCATGTGGGTAGTCATCACTGAGAAGCAAGGGTTGAAATGTGTGGAGGCAGAAATTAGTCTGTAAAAGTGCTTCCAACATCAGACATACAAAATGGTACTGGGAGATTCAGTTCTCATCTATAGCTTCTCAAAACCAAAGTTCTCTCCTGTTAAGATTATATAGTCACTGATGCGGTATATACAACTCTAAAAACACCACACCATTTTTAAAATAAAAATGACATACTTGATTTAATAGAAAACAGCAACTTTGCTTTGGCAAGAAGTTTAGCTTAGTTTTTCCAAAACAGTGAGAAATTACAACCTTCTGATTTGGTTTATATAAAGCAAAATTTCTTTTATAATTCAGATTTATTTGATAAATAACTAAGAAAAGTTTAAAATAAAAACTAATTTACTATGTAAGAAATGCAGTAAAGATGAACAAAAATAAATCAAAATTAATCCAATGTTGAAAAGGGAACTATAAAATCTTTTTCAGACTATACCAAAAGCAATAATTAAGAGAAAGTGATAAATTTCAAATAGAAGTAACTAGTAGACACTTAGATTGTCTGAAAATACAAATAACAAGGAAAAGTAAATCATTGGATAATGTTTTCAATTTTCTTTTTTGCTGATTCGACATCTACAAAGACATAGCAACAAATCAGTGTAATTAGGACATAGATACCAAACTAGTTTAATGTGGCACAATTAAGAGTATTTACAAGTAATCATTTCACAGGGTAATTTTTTTATGAAATGGAACATGATTATATTTCAATACACAACTTATTTACAACCAAAATAAAACACCACAGTAAAATAACAAAAACATGGTATTTCATGTGCAGTGCATGAGAAATGATAACATTTTAGTCATAAATGAGCTCTTAAAGACCAGTAACAAAAACCCTAATAATCCAAGGGAACTGAAAAAAAAAGAAAATGAAAATAATACAAATGATGATTAAGGATTAAGAATATATGATGATGGAGCTGAACAATGACAGAAGAATAATTTATCTGTAACATCACACTGTCAAAGAATAAAAACACTGTGTCATACCCTTTGCGTTCTTAAAAACAAACCTGGGAGACAGACTGAGGAGGAGTGTGTACAGTTTTGAGTCAAAATGTAAAGTTTGGATATACTTATCCTTAGCATTTCCAATTTATTCTAAATGCTTACATAAAAGCATGTTTCTTTTACTACATAGAAAATATATAGCCAGTATATGGGCCCTATAACACTACTTGCCAATCAATTTATTTATCAACAAAAGCCAAAAGAAGTGCCCAAAATTCCATTAGTAGATAACAGCATAGGAATTATAGTCAATAAAATTATCACAACTATGTACGGTATCAGGTGAATACTGGAAATATCAGGAAGAACACTCTGTAAAGTATATGATTGCATAACCACTATGCTGCACACATGATAACTAATACAAAATAATACTGAGTGTATACTATAATCGAAAAATAAGAAGAGACAATGTAGGACTATATAGTTTTAAGTTCCTTTGTGTTCTTTTTGATTTTACTGCCCAGTGCTCTCCATTGTCTCCTCTTATTTTTCAATTAAAGTTGAAACATAACAAATTTCTATGTCCTCTAATATTGCAAAAACATGTTCTCAGTGAATACATTTAAAATTTACCCTATGATCAAGTGAAAGTAGAAGTCTATGCACTTAATCCTCATGAGAGCATTGGAGGAAGCCTTGCAACGGCCTGTCCTAGGCTTCTCTGTAGCAACATCTCCACCATTCCACCTCCACACAGGGAGAATTTTAATGCACTGACTTCCTTACCCTCATAAATGAAACAAATTTGACAATGTTTTTCCAAATTTGACAATGTTATGGGCTGCATCATGTCCCTTCAAATTTCATGTTTTGAAACCCTGACCCCGCACCACAGAATCTGAATACATTTGGAGAGAGGGCCTTTAAAGAAGTAATTGAGTTAAAATGGGATCATTGGGGTGAGTCAAATTCTTAATAATAAAGGACACTGGGACAAAGGCAACGAAGACAGAGGTGCAAACATATAAAGGCAAAGCAAGAAGGTGGCCATCTGTGAGCCAAGAAGAGAGGCCTCAGGAGAAACCAAACCTGCTTCCATTTCGATTTTGGACTTTCAGCCTTCAGAACTGTGAGAAAATAGACATTCGTTGTTTATGCCACACACTCTATGGTATTTTGTTATGGCAGCCCTAGCAAACTAATATAGACAGAAAATTTTATATGACATTTCAATAACAAGTTGTGAAGTTGTAAGACAGTTTTCTCAACTATCATCAATAAAAAAAAAACTTTAATCAACTATGTGAAATGAAAGGCCGCAAAGCTATTCTATTCTCTCTAAACATAAGTATAAATCTAATAAATATAAAGTAAAAAAATTAAAGAGCCATGTAAGGCATTAAGTAATACAAATATCACCCTGACTATCGTGGCTCAGTGGATTGAGCACCAGGCTGTGAACCTAAAGATCACTGGTTCAATTCCCAGTCAGAGCATATGCCTGGGTTGTGGGCTAGACCCCCATTTGGGGGCACATGAGAGGCAACTACACATTAATGTTTCTCTCCTTCCTTTCTCCCTCCCTTCCCCTCTCTCTAAAAATAAATAAATAAAATATTTTAAAAAATATTAAAATTTTAAATTTAAAAAAATTTTTAAATTGGATTTTAAAATCCAATTTTAAAAAATATTTTCATGGAATTTTTTATATTTGTGAAATTTGTAAGCTTGTTAAAGTTTATAATTTGTTGTGTTTTATTATCTCAAGCTACAAAAACAGTTATTTTCTAATCCAAATTTGTATTATTTTTCTTAAAAGAAATCCAAAATTATACAAACTTCAGGCTTCACAAAACCTGGACCCACCCCTTCACTTCATTTATCTCACTTATCAGTGACAAACGAACCCATCCCCCCCAGTCCAACTGTGCTCCCAAATCTGTCAAGTGAAAAGTTTCAGGAACTTTCCTCATGGCTCCCTTGGTATTCTGATTTAGTAGATCCTATCTGTGATCCAGGCATTGGTACTTTTGAAAAGTTCCACACGTAGTTCAGATATATAGCCCAGGTTGAAAGCTACCATCCTGCTATGCTAGGGATGTCATATTTGAGGACACTTACTTTACAAAGAGTGGGTCATCCCTGATTATGGGTTGTGAAATCAATTTAGTGGATGCCCACATTGTCTCAATGGGATGGAATAGGATAGCATGTATCACAAGATTAGTGGTTTTTGTCAAACTTTTATTTTGTTTCAAAACAAAAGAAAATCTACAATATTTGTCCTGGGGAAACAAAAAACTGTTTAAATAAAAAAAGAGTGACCTGGAGTTTAACTAACTGTAAAGGACCTACCGTGCTTTATGGCCTTAAAAATGACTTTGTTACAGTACTTCAGAGAAACATACTTCAGAATAGAGACATTATAAGCTCACAAGACTTTTTCTTCAGAGATGGTGACTGGGGTGGGGGCGGGTTTCAAGTCCTAGAAATACTAAAATAGCTGTAGAAAGAAGAAAGGCAACTTGAGATTTTTAAAAAATTATTGTTTTACTATGGAATGTGGGGAGGAAATAGGACTCTAGAAAAGCTTCCCTTCACACAAGCAAAAATTTCTCTCCACGTACTTTAGAAGAAAGTAGTAAACACAGATAAAGAACATGGTATGAAAGCAAGTAGTGTGGCATTTGTAAGGCAAAAAGACCAAGTTCTTTATACTCAAAAGAAAATGCTTAAGTTATAGTCTGACAAATCCCACTGAGTCAGTAATGTGTTTGTACCTGGATATCTTTGCTTCCTGGAGCCCCTAAAAATAAAAAGGACATTCTATGTGGCATTTAGGTTTAGTCATCAGCTAACCCTGGACTGTTTTTGCTGAGAATCTGCTGCACTTTAATTTAGGCAGCGATGAATCATCTTTTCTCCTAGCATTCATGAGCTGATAATCATGAACTTGGAAGACCTTAAAAATTCAAGGCAGCAAGTTTTTTGAAGCATTTTAACAAGAAACTTTAAAATATGAGTCAATAAGAACTTCACTTTTCTGTGAGAAAAGTATTTTCTGTGTTCTAGTTTCTTTACTGTTGGCCAATATTAGGACATTATCTATTAATTACCTGAGTATTTTACTGAAGACAGTTTTGCAAATGAACTACAGCAACAAGGTCAGGAGTCAGACTACTTTGGTGACGATTCAGCACTGTATTTATCAGCTGGATGAACCCGTGCCTTAGTGTTCCCATCTGTAAGTGGTGATACTAATGAATATAACTCATGGGAATTTTGTGAACATTAAGTGAATGATATATACAACATGCTTAAAATAGTTCCTGGCATGTAGAAAGCATTAAATGAATTGAAAAATTCAATAAAAAAATTTAAAACACACACGGAAAGATCAAAGAAGAGACTTTTGTGTTAAATTCAACATTCTTCTAACTTTTTTGTCCAGTTTCAATTTCACTATGTTGGAAACAATGTCAGCAAAATGGAACTATTATTAAGGAGGATCAAAAATGATTTTTAAAACAGACTCAAACACAAATATTCTCAAGTTGAAACACTGAGGACTCCTGGCATTTCATTTGACAATACTACTATTTTATTTCATTTTATTATTTTATCCTCACCAGAGGACATTGTTTTATTGCTTTTTGGAGAGAGAGGAAGGGAGAGAGACAAATATAGATGTGAGAGAGAAGCATTGGTTGGTTGCCTCCTGTATGCACCCAGACCAGGGATGGAATCCTCAAGCTAGGCAGGTGCCCCCACTGGGAGTCAAACCCACAACCTTCTGGTTACATTTCTATGCCCCAACCACCTGAGCCATGTTGAGCAGGGCACAATATACTATTTTTAAAGAAGCGTCCTTTTAGTTTTGTTTTTTTAACTAAATATGTTATCAATAATTTTATTCACTACTTTGTTAACATTTTATAACCTGGGATCATTTGAACTATCCTAGAATGACCAAACAAGGAATCACTAGTATATAAGAAACATTCACCGATGGAGATGGTTGGGACTGGGGGAGCAGTGTCCAGAGGCACAACTACATGGCAAACTTTCTCAGAGTGCAGATGTCCATGTTCTCTACTGCTCCTCGACGATGTTCAGAACCAGTGACGCAGAAGGTGGAGAAACAGCTTCATCGATGAAGTGTTGGAAGTACAGGGGCAGTGGCCCCAAGTTCTTCAACCCTTCGAATTAACTTTTCTTTTAATTTACAAACTAAGTGATGCAAACACCATTCCACATATGACGGACAATCCAGAGCCTTCTCCAATATTTCTATGATTTTCTGTAAAAGAGACTTGTGTCCTCCTAGACATTTGTCATCACAAGCTCCTGCTTCTGCAGAATCCTGAATCCTGAATCCCTGCTCACTGTCTCCATTCCTTTGTTCTCATCCATTGTATGAGTAATCACCCCTGTGCTGGCTTTCTCTTCACTCACTCTGAACACCACCAGTATAAATCGCCTTCACTCCTGGCTCTCCTTCTCCTTTCTGCTGCTTCAGTTTTTGCACTAGCACTTAATGTCATCTGGAAAATTATATATTGGCCCCATGAGGACAGAGATTGGCCTGTCTGGTGCATTGCTACAATGCTAGTGCTGTACCTGCCACAGTAGGACCTCAACAAATGCGTGCAATGAACAAGTGATTGAATGAAGACTTTTTAAATTATTATTTATCTTATCCATGTAGCCAACTTTTATTGTGGGCTATGGATAAGGGAGGTTACTTATACCAGAGCTTAAAATGGGCGCATAAGCATCTGTTTTCCAAGCTCCTGGACCATCTCTCACAGGGAATTTCTGACAAGCTTTCCTCCCTAGGCCATGTTTGTGACTTTCCTGGATCTGTTTTCCCCTCCATCTCAGACCCACCCTGTCTCTCCTCCTGTCCCAAGTTCAGGGCTCTTCTTGATCCCAATGTTGATTCAACCAGGAACATCTTTGTACAATCAAAAGCCCAGGTGTTTCCAACACTAGCTGCCTAAGACTTGACTAATCATGACTTAACTAATCATAACTCTCGGCCTATGGCACAGTCTCATTCTTGACTCAGGCATGGCCTTTACTTACATACTTACATAGTTACTTACATATTTGGATGTTAACCAATAAATACCTACGTATGCACCATCTAGCATAAAAATACAATACTTATCATTTTGAACATCTATCTACATTCGCTTCCCCATCTTGTACCCTGTCCCTCTCCACTAGAAGTAATCACTATTCTGCAACTTCTACTATTATTCTCTTTGCCCTTTAGAACTATAGTTTTACCAAAATATGAATATTTCCTAAAAGTATATTGGGCCCCTGACCAATATGGCTCCATTGGTTGGGCATCATTATGAGAGATGAAGGGTTACCAATTCAATTCCCATTCAGGGCACATGCCTGGGTTTTGGGTTCAGCCCCCAGTTGTGGTATAAGTGAGAGGCAACTGACAGATGTGTCTCTCTCACATCAGTATTTCTTTCCCTCTCCTTCTCCCTTGTTGCTCTTCTCTCTAAAAATAAATAGAATCTTTTTTAAAGTATATTGGTGATGTAAACTTTTATTGAAAAGGGGATGTATCTAGTCTTTGGAGGCTTAATTTTTACTCAAGGTATATAGCAAAATATTTTCCTTATAGGAAAACGTATATCTAAGAGTGTAATTATTTAGCATAGGTTATATGAATTTCCAACTTTAAAACATAATGCAAAATTATTTTCCAAAATAGTTCAATCAATTTGTACTCCTACTGGTGAAGTATACACTAGTATACTGATTCACATCCTCTCCAATATCTAATGGTATTAGACTTCTTCATTTTGCCAATTGATTGGGTTTTAAATGATATCTCATTGTGGTTTTCTTATTAGTTTGTAGATATCTTTTATATTCTTGATATTAATTCTTTGCCATATTTTATCTTTGCAAATATTTTATCTCACTTTATTTTTCCACTTTCTTAAAGATGTCTTTCAATATACAGAACATTTTCATTTATTATATCAGTTTTATTATGTGAGAGAAATCTGCTAACGGATGTCCAAAGGGTAGCCTTGACAGAAAATAATAAGGGAAATCCCCTCAATAGGTAGAGCTTCAGGCTATGGAAGCTCTTATCCACTTTGTGTGAAGAGAAAATTAGTCCAAGTTAAGAACATTCATGGACTCAAAGACAGTGACAAATGCTTGGTTGACTAGTTAGATATAGTGCTGATTTTCTAGAGCTGCCATTCAAATGGCAATGAATTGATTGACTTAATTTTATTTCCTAATAGTTCAAGGGTGCCAAAAGTCTGAAATCAAGGTGTCAGAAGAGTTGGTTCTTCTGGAGGCTCTGAGGAAGAAACCATCCCAAGCCCTGTTTCTAGCTTCTGGTGATTGCCAGCAATCCTTGACATTCCCTGGGTTACAGACTCATCACGCTGATCCTAGGCTCTGTTGTCATACTGCCTTCTCTCTGGATCTCTCAGTGTCCTCTTCTCTTCTACAAGAGTGCCAGACATTGGACTTAGGGCCCACTCTAAACCCAGAATAATTTTATCTCAAGATTTTTAACTAATTACATCTACAAAGACAATATTTCCAAGTAAAGTTACATTTTGAGGTCCTAGGTAGACATGAATTTTGGAAAGACATTGTTCAACTCATTACAGAAGCCTAAAGGGAGAAAACTTGGAATGTCAGAAAAAAGGACACTGGAAAACAGGCACATAGTGAAACATTAGAGATCAACCATGAGGTCTTAGGAGTTTCATAATATGTGTAATACATGTGAACACTCACAAAGGAGCACCAAATAATCAGGTACACAAAAATGACTTGGCCAGTCAACACCAGCCATCCTCTGCCATCAGCCAGCCACTGTGAGCACAACGGGCAAGTGGATGAAGCTGCTTTGAGTCAGGGAGAGAGGCTATGCGTGTGTCCAGCCTACACTCCTATTCACCAATGCTGATTTAGCAACTGCTCCTGCCTAATGCACAACCTGCAAGCAAGAGAGACCAATGCTGAGTGCTCCATAAAGCGGCACACTCTTCTGCATCTTGTTTTGCTTTCTCAACAATAATTTGTAGAAATTCTTGAAAATTATTTGGATTAGCTCTAATTCATTATTTTTAATGGCCTCATAATATTCCAGGACATTCCAAAACTTTTCCTGCCGTGGCCTCCTTTCACATTACAACTCCCTCACATTTCCTTTTGTGGTAGGAAAATGGGACAAGTAGCCAAGAGCAATAGACGGTGAGGACACCTGAGAAGATCCTGTCTGGCTTGTCTCCCCACAAACAGCAGGCTTCCTGTCCTCCTGCTCCAATTTCATATTACACATCCAAATTTAACAGTTCAGAGAAAAGTTAAATTTCTGCAACTAAGTTTAATTCTGAGAACTAAGTTATATTTTTAAAATCCATTTTTTGGCCACAAGCTAATAAAGCTACTGTTCTCTCAAATAAATGATGAAAACAGAGAAACTCTTTGAAGAACTTTCCAGGACACTTGGCAATAAGATAATAGTGTCAAAAAAATCAGCTGCAAAAGCATTCTCAGAATCACTGTAAGTAGAGGAAGGTCAAAATCAAGAATTCAAAATTCTGGTATAAAAGTTCATGTAAGTCCTTTTGAAGATCACTTGTGTGTACACTTCTCAATGATAAGCCTCAAATTGCTTTAGGAAGGAGAAACAGTGATGGTGACTGAGAACATATCTACTACTCAGTTGTCCACAGAAAAGCAGCAGCTCTACAGGATGTCCTTACATGGCATTTGTTTCCTGTTGTCCCTGAGTGAAATCTGCAGGGACACACTAGGGCAAGTGGTGCTTGCTATTTCCTGGAAGACAACCACAAGGCTAGCTCTGTAATTACTCGGAGGCCCCATCTCAGTACCACAGCAGTAATCAGCCACCAGTCACCGGAAGAAGAAACTTATTGGGGCTCTGAGTAGATACGTTGGGGATGGAGATTGAAGGGTCAAACCACATCTGGTCAGGTCCGACCAGGAAAGCTTTGCCTCCACAGATGCTACAAGAAACCCTTCACATAAGGCAGTTGTCAACCGCCTCAGGCTGTCTGCTGTCCAAAATCTCTGAAGGAGGACAAAATTTCATGGAAGCAAGTAAAAATTTTTTGAATGTTTAGAGATGTGGTTTATACTGGCAACAAATCCTGTGGTAGTTAAGCTAAGTAGTTTTGTAGCTGCCTTGTCTTGTCCCACAGGCTCTCAGATTGAAAAAAATCACTGCACTACTAGCTGCTAGTTTTAAAATAACTTCTAGGAAGAGTCCGTCAACAATTTCATTTCCCTTACTGCAACAAACAGTATATTAGTTATGGTTAACATCAGCAGCTATAATTTCATAACAAATCAAGTCTGATACCATATCTAAAATATGTGGTTACTTGTAATTACTTCCCTTGAAAGCTGTAACCCTTTGTTACAATAATCAAACTGCCTTGTAAAGCACACCACAACTACTTTCCCTAAATTATTGCACATGACTTAATTTTGATTATCTGAAAAATTTTCTGTAACATATTAGAAGTTGTTTTCAAACTTTATCCCAGAAATCCTCTATTCTTCATAACTCTTCCCCAATGGATAAACAGATAAAAGCAGGACTGTTCTGATTAAAGCAGTTTGGCATGCTCCCCACTTCTTGCTTCATTACTCCCATAAAATAAAAAGACAAAAAATAAACTTTCATAGCTGGTAAAGTAATATAATCATTATTTTTTTAATTTTTATATTTAAGTAATTATAGATTCACAAGAAGTTGAAAAACAGTACAGAAAAGTCCTATGAACCCTTCACCCAGCTTCCCCAAAAGTAACATCTTACATAATTATAGTGCATTATCAAAACCAGAAATGCTATTAATTAGACCAGGGATTTTCAACCATTTTCCTCTCATGGCACACATAAATTAATTACTAAAACTATGCAACACACCAAAATATACTTTTTTCTGGTCTCATAAAAGCTATGTATAATTTGATCCATTCACACTTGGTGACTATTGTTGTGTTGGGTGTTGTTATTTTTTTATTGACAATCTAAGGGAAAAGGGGTCAATGCCCCTGACTAAATAGTCAGGTACTGAATGCTTTAAAAATCCTTGGGGCACACCGTTTGAAAATCACTGAAGTAGACTATAGACTTTATTCAAATCCCACTTGTTTTCACATACACTCATTGTTTCATATACTTCCATGAAATTTTATCACTTATATTGACTCCATGATGACAAAGAAACACCTTGATGATATGCTCTATAATCACACTTTTCTCTCACCCCCTACCTCCTAGCAACTATTGATCTGTTTTCTGCTAATCTGATGCATATAATTTTTCTATTTCAAGGATGTTATAAAAGTCATCCAAGTTGGAAAAAAAGAAGTAAAGCTGTCTCATTCCCAGATGACATGATACTGTACATAGAGAATCCCAAGGATTCCACCAAGAAACTACTAAGACTGATAAATGAATATGGCAAAGTAGCAGGATACAAAACTAATATCCAAAAATCAGTTGCATTTGTATATGCCAATAATGAACTAACAGAAAGGGAAATTAAGAAAACAATCCCATTTACAATTGCTTCAAAAAGAATAAAATACCTAGGAATAAGCCTAACTAAGGGTGTAAAAGACCTGTACTCAGAAAATTATAAGACACTGAAGAAAGAAACTGAAGAAGACACAAGTAAGTAGAAACACATACTGTGTTCACAGATAGGAAGGATTAACATTATTAAAATGTCCATACTATCCAAAGCAATCTATAGCTTCCACACAATTCCTATCAAGATTCCAATAACATATTTCACAGGAACTAGAACAAATATCTCAACAATTTATATGGAACCACCGAATGCCCCATATAGCAACAGTGATCCTGAGAAAAAAGAATAGAGTTGGAAGAATCATGCTACCTAATATCAAACTATACTACAAGGCCATAGTAATCAAAAAAGCCTAGTTCTGGCATAAAAACAGATACATAGATCAATTGAACAGAATAGGGAGCCCAGAAACACTCCCAGAACTTTATAGTCAATTAATATTTGACAGAGGAAGCAAGCACATATAATGGGCTAAAGATAATTTATTCAATAAATGGTGTTGGAAAAATTGGACAGATACACACAGAAAAATGAAACTTAGACCATCTTCTTACACCACACATGAGAATACAATCAAAATGGATTAAATACTTAAATGTTAAACAAAAAACCATAAAAATTCTGGAAGAAAACATAGGCAGCAAAATCTCAGACATGGCTCATAGCAGTATTTTATCAGCTATATCTCCCTAGGCAAGGGAAACAAAAGAAAAATAAACAAAGGGACTACATCAAAATAAAAAGGTTTTGGATAATGAAGGAAATCATTAACAACATAAAAAGACAGCAGACAGAATGGGAAAAATGTATTTGCTGATACATCTGATAAGGATTTATATCCAAAATTTATAAAGAACTTATAGAACTCAACACCAAAAAACCAAACAACCCAATTTAAAAAATGGGCAAATGACCTGAATAGACACTTGTCCAAAGAGGACATACAGACGGCCAATACAGATAGAAAACGATGCTCAACATCACTAATCATCAGAGAAATCCAAATAAAAACCACAATGAGACACAATCTCACATTTGTCAGAATGGTTATCATCAATAAATTTAACAAAAAACAAGGGTTGATGAGGATGTGGAGAAAGGGGAACACTTTTGTATTGTTGGTGGGAATGCAGATTGGTGCTGCCACTACGGAAAGCAGTGTGGAGATATATCAAAAAATTAAAAATGGATCTACCTTTTGACCCAGCAATCCCACTTCAGGGCATATGTCTGAAGAAACCCAAAATATTAATTTGAAAGAACATAAGCACCCCTATGTTCATTGCAGCATTATTTACAATTGCCAAAATATGGAAGCGGCCCAAGTGTCCACCAGTAGATGAGTGGATAAAACAACTGTGGGACATTTGCTTTGTGGAATACTACTAAGCCATAAAAAGAAGAAAATTTCACCCTCTGCAACAGCATGGATGGAGCTAGAGAACATTATCCTACGTGAAATAAGCCAGTCAGAGAAAGACAGGTACCATATGATTTTGCTCATACGTGGAATCTAATGAACAAATTGAATTACCAAGGAAAATGGGGACAGACTCATAGATAGAGAGCAGGATGACAGCTAAGGTAGGGTGAGAGTAGGGGATGGAGGGACTGAGCAAAAAGAAAAATGACTTGTGGGCATAGACAACAGGGTGACAATTGCAGGGGGAAGGGCATATAAGGAGATTTAATGGTAATGGAACAAATACAATAAAAATGACTAAAAAATAATTTAAAATAGTATTTTTATCTTTCCAAACATGTTTCCAAAAGATTGTTTTATTTTAAAACATACACAGGGTTGGACACAAAGTACCTTCTGGATCATGGTAGTGGAGAAGATCACACCGATTGCTCTAACCGGTCATGCCTTCCTCTCCCCTGAACCCTGAGTCTCAAAGTCTTGGAAGAAAGAAGGGTCTTTCCCTTTACACCCCTATTTGCTGTAATAAGAGTTCTTGGAGATTTTATGAGTGAAGTTTCCATAACCATTTGGCAATTATTAAAGTTTTGCAGTTGCCACAGTTGCTGGTTTTCCTACTGATATCTTACAACCAAGCATTTATTCTAATTTTGTCATGGCAGGTTCATTCACATTAAATATACAGCCATTATTTACCTTCTTCTCTACCCCACTTAACCTCACCAAAACTGCTAAAGCATTTTTCTGTACATCAAAAGATAATAGCACTTCTGGCCAAGATAGAGGTGTAGGTTCTATACTGTGCCTCCTCGTACAACCAAAAGAAGGACAACAGCAATTTAAAAATGAAAAACAACCAGAACTGACAGAAAATCAAACTGTATAGAAGTCTGACAACCAAAGAGTTAAAGGAGAAACATCCATCTAGACCAGGAGGAGAGGTGGAGACAGGTAGACGGGCAGAGAGGACTCATGGCAAAGTGGCAGTGGAGGACTGGGGTGGGCATGGTGGTCCCACATTCATGTGCAGATAAACCAGGAGGAACACCTGGGAAGCAAGAGAGACCTCACAACCCAGGGTCCCAGCACAGGAAAATAAAGCCTCAAACCACTGACTGAAAACACCTGTGGGGGTTGAGATGGCAGCGGAGAAACTCCCAGCCTCACAGGAGAGTTCGTTGGAGAGACACCCACAGCATCCTAGAACATACACAAGCCCACCCACCTGGGAATCAGCACCAGAGGGCCCGCTTTGCTTGTGAGTAGCAGGGGAAGTAACTAAAATCCAGCAGAGAGCAGAGCAAGTGCCATTGTTCCCTTTTGACCCCCTTCCCCACATACAGGGTCACAAAGCAGTGATGTGGATTGGCCTGCCCTGGTGAACACCTAAGGCTGTGCTCCTTATATGTACCAGGCACACCACGACAAAAAAAAAAAAAATGACCCAAATGATAGAACAGATCAAAGCTCCAGAAAATGATATCACTAAGTGACAAAGAGATAGCCAACCTATCAGATGCACACTTCAAAACACTGGTAATCAGGATGCTCACAGAATTGGTTGAATTTGGTTGCAAATTGAATGAAAAAATGAAGGCAATGCTAAGTGAAATAAAGGAAAATGTACAGGGACTCGACATTGACGGGAAGGAAACTGGGACTCTAATCAACAGTGTGGACCAGAAGGAAGGAAGAAACATTCAACCAGAAAAGAATGAAGAAACAAGAATTCAAAAAAAATGAGGAGAGGCATAGGAACGTCCAGGACAACTTTAAATATTCCAACATCTGAATTATAGGTATATCAGAACGAGAAGAGGAAGAGCAACAAATTGAAAACTTATTTGAAAAAATACTGAAGGAGAACTTCCCCAATCTGGCAAAGGAAATAGACTTCCAGGAAGTTCAGAAAGCTCAGAGAGTCCTAAAAAGGTTGGACCCAAGGAGGAACACACCAAAGCACATCATCATTACATTACCTAGGATTAAAAATAAAGAGAGAATCTTAGAAGCAGCAAGAGAAAAGGAGACAGTTACCTACAAAGGAGTTCACATAAGATTGTCAGCTGATTTCTCAAAGGAGACTTTATAGGTAAGAAGGTCCTGGAAAGAAGTATTCCAAGTCATGAAAGGCAAGGGCCTACATTCAAGATTGCTCTATCCAGCATAGCTTTCATTTAGAATGGAAGGGCAGATAAAATGTTTCTCAGATAAGGTCAAATTCAAGGAGTTCATCACGACCAAGCCCTTATTATATGAAATGTTAAAGGGACTTATCTAAGAAAAAGAAGATAAAAAATGTGAACAGAGAAAGGACAGCAAACTCCCAGTTATTAACAACCACACCTAAAACAAAAACAAAAGCAAACAACTAGAACAGGAACAGAACCACAGAAATGGAGATCACATGGTTATCAACAGGGGAGTGGGAGGGGGACAGAAGAGAAAAAGGTACAGAGAATAAGTAGGATAAATGGTAGGTAGAAAATAGACAAGGGGAGTTTAAGAATAGTATAGGAAATGTAGATGCCAACGAACCTACATATATGACCCATGGACATGAACTAAAAGAGGGGGAATGTGGGTGGGAGGGGGTGTGCAGGGCAGAGGGGAGTGAAGGGGAGGAAGTGGGACAGCTGTAATAGCACAATCAATAAAATATATTTTTTAAAAAGAAGATAATACATCATAGCACTGTGAGGCACTTTGATCCAGAAGCTGACTCCTCAACGTCCTAACTCTAGCCAAGTACTGTTTCTCAGTGAAGTGGCCTTTTTCTTACTTCAAGAAGTATTTGCAGCTGATCTGATAATATTCCATAAAAGGTTTAAAGGGTCCTATTAAAAATTCTAGCAGAGTTTTTCCTTTCTCTGTAAATAGGATGTCCCTTGTTGTCACCTGAATGGTCTCGCTCTTACAAAGCAGGTGACAGCCTTCTTCAAAGTCCTGTAGCTCATTTCCTGGAAGGAAGATGAATTCCTCCATCAAAAAACTATCTAGAAAGCAAAAGTAACTGTAGATATCCTCTTTCCTGCACCCAGGTGCCATCTGCAATGCCAGAGCTACTAATGAGGGAGGAACAAAGATGTTGAGCAACAGGTTCCTGTATGATGAGCACGTAACGGGGATGATATGCTGGTAGGTGAGGCCGTCCACCACTTCCAAGTCTCTGGCATCCAGTTGCAGAGCCACCTAGTCTTTGAGAAGGATGGGGACATTGGCATGCAGAAGAATGCTGGACTGGATCACTTCATCTGCAGGTCCATTATCCAGACAAGTGAGAAACCCCCCAAAGGTCTGGGGTAAGCCTTTCAGCCACAGAATCTTTTCCACCAGAGTGCTGAAATCCATGGATGGCTGGTTCTGGAGCAGGACAGCAATGACAAGGACCCACAGACTTAGCACCAGGTTCTGGATCTGCTCAAGCTGCACTTTATAGGCAACCTCAGTCATGAAGGTATGTCCTCCATTGTTTCTGAGGATTAACCTGGGAATCAAGTTATATGGGCTTCCACTCATGCCCCCAGCTTCCAGGGGTTGCAGGGACAGAGGGTATCCACAGTACACAGGGATGTTGCCAAAATTTCCAGAGAGAATCTTCCCGTCTTTCAGTAATGCAGTTGTAGACTCTTTTGGCTTAGGAGACCCAAGAAGCCCATACACATACAGAGTTTCTTCCAATATCTTATCATAACTGATGCTAGTTGGAACAAGGTAGGTGTCAAAAACTTCTCTTTTGAAAAATGGTTCCATCACAATATTCAGAAGACCAAATTTAGGGGTGAGTGTCTTAGCAGAGCAGCTTCTTGTCCCTTAGAGGAAAAATTCAACAGGAGCATAACCATTCTGTAACAGGGTCTTTACATATTCAGAGAACACAGCCAGTAGAGTGTGTCCCCACTGAAGGTGTGCCGCATGGAGAAGGCGCCAGACATCCACAGCAGCTCCTCAACCATTTTCACGCCTGGGAAGTCCATTCCTGCTGCTATGACCAGTACAGGTAAGTCATAGTTGTATGAAAGGAAGGACAACATCAGAACGTCGATGTAACTCTGATGACTGGGCAGCAGGACAACTGGGTGCTCCTGGATGGCTCATTGTCGTTTCTGAATAC
>PVKM010020986.1:0-22946 GCA_004027735.1 Carollia perspicillata
TTCTACATTTCCCACACTACTCTTGCCCTCTCCCTGTCTATTTTCTCCCCACCCTCTCCACCCACTCCCCTGTTGCTAACCTTCCATGTGACCTCTATTTCTGTGGCTCTGCTCCTGTTTTAGGTGACTGCTTAGTCTGCTTTTGTTTTAGGTGTGGATGTTAATAACTGTGAATTTGCTGTCCTTTTACTGTTCATATTTTTATCTTCTTTTTCTTAGGTAAGTCGTGAGGGACTATTCTGAATGCCACTGCCATGTTGCTCCTCCCCATACATTGCTTTAGGTTTTCACTACACATATATATGTAATGCTAAACAATATACAATATTAGTATGTTTTTTAAAATTTATATACATGACATCATTTTACAAGTATTCTTCTGAAAGTTGCTTTTTTTATTGCCTAGCATTATGTTTGAGATTAATTCATATTCATCCATGTGTGATCTTCAGTCATTTAAAAAAATATTAAGTTTTCCACAGTTATACATTTCAAAAGTGAAAACTAAAAGTTTAAGTTAATTACCAACTATACCAACTATGTATTCTATTAAAAATAAGAAATATGAGAAATAGGGTAAAGATATACTTAACACAAAAACAGCACCAATTCAAAGAATGTGTCATAAGTATAAATTTAAGAAAGAAATGGAATTTACAGAAACTAGTAACAAAAAATTTCAGAGAGGCCCTGAGTGGCGTGGCTCAGGATTGAGTGCCCGCCTGCGACCCAAAGAATCATCAGTTTGATTCCCAGTCAGGGCACATGCCTGGGTTGTAGGCCAGTTCCCTAGTAGGCGAAGAGGGAGAAGCAACCGCACATTGATGTTTATCTCTCTCTCTTTCTCCCTCTCTTCCCTTCTCTCTAAAAATAAGTGAATGAAAAAAACTAAAAAATTAGAGGAGCTCAGGGATGAAAGAAAAGTTGCTGAAAAAATACAAAGAAATCAGCCCTAACAGGTATGGCTCAATTGGCTGGGCTTTGTCCACAAAGCAAAAGGTCAGTTGGTTTTATTCCTGGTCAGGGCACACTCCTCGGTTGGAGGCTTGGTCCCCAACTGGAGCAAGTACAGGAGGCACCCAATCAATGTTTCTTTCCCTCTCTCTCTCCCTTCCCCTCTCTTTAATATAAATAAAGAAGTATATAAGTAAATAAATAAATTTTTTTAAAGTCCAAGAAATCAAACTCAAGAAAGGTGGCAGGCCAAGCACCACAAAACCACATGAAAATGGAAGAACCTAAAATACAGAAATAAAATAAAAGGTATACTTTGCCCAGGGCTGGGTCCTAGCAGAAGTATAGAAAGTAAATGTTTTCCATTATCCTATTGGCCTGTTAATATTTTGGTGTATTTCTGTATGTTTCTTCTTAATTAATTTTTCAGCTTTATTGAGGTATAACTGACAAATAAAATTATCAGATAGTCAAAGCACATATAAAATAAAAGGAGGTCTTCAAATTATAAGTTAATAAGGCTGCAAGGTAACAACTCCATTATCCCTTGTTAAGGAAATCCTCATGACTGCTGTAGATGTAGAGCAACATGCCTGCCATTTACTACAATTAAAAAATGGAGAGAAGGTCCCATGGAACAGATCAGGACCTGGCTGACTCATGGCCAGGGAGGAGCAGATATCAACCTAATTGACCCACTGAGCAACAGGTCTTGGTCTTAATATTTCAGCCATACACAGCTAGGCTTAGAGGACTGTGAAAGATGGAACCCAAGAAGAAAGTTCCAAGTGGTTCCAGAAAACTGGACAGGCTTTCATCAAATCTCTGAAAGCCTGAGTGTAAGTGATGAGATAATACAGGAAGCCGGTTACTGGAGTGTATAAAGAATCTAGACCTGGGCTGTTCAAGAGAAATTTCTGTGAAAATGGAAATGATGTGTGATAATGTTAGCTATTAGTTCAGTAGCCACTAGCTATGTGTGGCTACTGAGTGCTTGAAATGTGGTTATATGAGTGAAGATACAAATTTCTAATGTTTTTTGTTGTCACTTAAATTTTAAGTAGCTACAAGTAGCTAACTGCTGTCCTGTTGAACAATGACAATCTAGATCCACCTTATTGGAGGAAAGGAATTGCTCAGCAAGAGAAAGATCTTTCTCATCTTTACTAAATAGAGAACAGGTATAAGAACTACTAAAAAAAGAGTGCGTGGGATAAAGAGGAAAACTAAATGTGGAGCCAGTAAGTATTAACTTTCATTTATTATAGAGGATATATAGTAGCAAATACAAAGACAATTACCATGTATGCTAATAGCAGGAGCAGCTGATTATAATCCAATCTAAAAATGGGCAAAGGATCTGAATACACTTCTCCAAAAAGGGTATACAGATGGCCAATAGACATATGAAAAGATGTACAACATCACTAATTGTCAAAGAAATGCAAATCAAAACTACAATAAGATATCACTTCAGACCTGTTAGAATGGCTACTATCAATAAATCCACAAATGACAAGCATTGGCAATGATATGGACAAATGGGAACCCTTGTGCACTATTGGTGGGAATGCAGATTGGTGAAGCCACTGTGGAAAATAGTACGGTCCTTACTCAAAAATTTAAAATCGGAACAACTTTATGACCTAGTGATTCCACTTCTGGGGACTTATTCAAAGAAACACAAATACTAATTCAAAAAATATACATGCACCCCTATGTTCATTGCAGTATTGTTTATAACAGCCAAGATATGGAAGCAACCCAAGTGCCCATAAATAAATGAGTGAATAAAAAAGTTGTGATACACACACAAACTCATATAGGAATGTTATTCAGCCATAAAAAAAGAATTTTACCATTTTCGACAGCAAGTAAAGACCTAAAGGATATTATGCTCAGTGAAATAAGTCACTTAGAGAAAGATAAATACCATAGGATTTCAGTTGTACATGGAATCTAAAGGATAAGATAAACAAAACTGAAACAGACTCATAGACACAAAGAGTGAACTGGTGGTTTCCAGAGGGTCAGGGACTGGGTAAAAAAGGTGAAGGGATTAAGAAGCACAAATTGGTAGTTACAAAATATTCAACAGGGATGTGAAGTACAGCATAGATAATATAGTCAATAATATTGCAGTAACTATGTGTGGTGCCAGGTGGGCACTGAAAATATCAGGTGGAACACTTTTAAAGTATATGACTGCTTATCCACTATGCTGCACAGTCCAGATGTATCCAATGTGCAGACCAGGATGGTTACATGCAGCTCAGGATGGCAATGAATGCAGCCCAACACAAAATCATAAATTTATTTAAAACATTATGGGATTTTTTTTGTGATTACATGTCACAATGTATTTAACATGTGGCCCAAGGCAACTCTTCTTCTTTCAGTGTGGCCCAGAGATGACATAAGGTTGGACAACCCTGAAAAACCAATATAAAATAATAGTGAAAGTAAACTATAATAAAAAAAATAAAAAATAGATATTCCAACAAATAAGTAAGATAATCTCTAAAAATAAGAAAACAGGAGAGCTTAGAAACATTAAATATTTCCAAAAACTACTTAAAATGGGTTGAAATTTGGTTCAAAAGTTTAATTCAGGACTTTTGGTCAAGATGGAAACATAGATATACACATCTTGCCTCCTCATACAACTACAGCAAAAATTACTAGACTACAAAACAAATATCACTCAGAATTATCAGAAAATTGACTGTATGGAAGTCTGAAAACCAAGGATTTAAAGAAACCAGAGTCATCATGATGGGTAGGAGGGGTGAAGACACCAAAACAAACAGACAGGCGCAGAGTGGTGTGGCGACATGGAATGGATGGTCCCACATTCACATGTGGTGGATAAAAATCGGGAAGGATACCTTGGGAGCAAGGGGATCCCAGCCCCAGATCAGACAATACAGCCCAGGGTCCCAGTGCCAAAAAGATAAGTCCCTATAACTTCTGGCTGTAAAAGCCAGTGGCGGGTGGGGTGGCAGAGAAACTGCAGGATTCTCAGGAGACTCCTTTTATAGGGCCCACAACAGACTAAGGATTTACGCAGATCAACCCCTCTGGGTTCAGCACCAGAGCAACAATTGGAAGGGCACGAGTGGCATATGGGGAGAAATTGAAGTGACTGGCAACCGGGCAAGTGATAGGAGACAGCTTCCTCCTAGGAAAAACTCCAGAGGCCAAGCAGCAGCCATTGTTCCCTCTCTGAGCCCTCCCCAACACAGAGCCACAGAGCAGTGGCATGGGTTGCCCTGCCCTGGCTATTACCTAAGTCTCTTCCCCATACAAATTACAGGTGTGATTTTCTACATAGGCGATGGTACTAAGATAGAAAGTCAAACCGGCTCTACCTACCACACAGAAATGAACACAGGGAGGCTGCCAAAATGAGGAGACTAAGAAATGTGGCCCGAATGAAAGAAAAGAACAAAACTCCAGGAAAAGAACTAAGTGAAATGGAGATAAGCAACCTATCATATGCAGGGTGTAAAACACTGGTTAGCAGGATGCTCCAGGAACTCACGGGTTCTTCAACAGCATAAAGAAGACTCAGGCAGAAATGAAGGTTACATTAAGTGAAGTACAGAAAAATCTATCAGGAACCAATAGTGGAAGGGATGAAGCCAAGAATCAAATCAATGGTGTAGAACATAAGGAAAAAAACAAGCATTCAATCAAAACAGCAAGAAGAAAACAGAATTCAAAAAGCTGAGGATAAGCTAAGGAGCCTCTGTGACGTCTTCAAATGTACCAACATCTGAATCATAGAGGTGCCAGAAGGAGAAGAGGAAGAGCAAAAAATTGAAAACTTAAAAAATAATAAAAGAAAACTTTCCTAATTTGGTGAAGGAAATAGACATATACATCCAGGAAGCACAGAGTCCCAAACAAATTGGACCCAAAGAGGCCCACACCAAGAAGCATCATAGTTAAAATGTCAAAGGTTAAAGATAAAGAGAGACTCTTAAAAGCAGCAAGAGAAAAGCAGAGCAGTTACCTACAAAGGAGTTCCCATAAGACTGTCTGCTGATCTCTCAAAAGATACTTTGAAGGCTAGAAGGGACTGGCAAGAAGTCTTCATAGTGATGAAAAGCAAAGACCTACAATCTGGATTACTCCATCCAGCAAAGCTATCATTTAGAATTGAATGGCAGATAAATTGCTTCCTAGACAAATTAAAACTAAAGGAATTCATCATCACCAAGCCATTATTATATGAAGTGTTAAAAAGAGTTATATAAGAAAAACCATGATAAAAACTATGAACAGTAAAATGACAATAAATTCACAACTATCAACAATTGAATCTACAAAAATAAACTAAGCAAACAAGCAGAACAGAATCAGAATCATAGATATGGAGATTATTTGGAAGGTTATCAGTTAGGAAAGGAGGAGAATGGGGGAAAAGTTACCCTCAATTACAAATTGGAAAGTACAGAATAGACAGGGGGATGTTAAGAACAGTATAGGAAATGGAGTAGCCAAAGAACTTATATGTATGACCCATGGACATGAACTAAGGGGGAATTGCTGGAGGAAATGGGGGTCCAGGTGGAGGGAGGCAAAGGGGAAAAATTGGGACAACTGTAATAAAATAAATCAATAAAACATTTTTAAAAAGTCTAATTCAGAGCTGATCTGTACAAAGCTCAACCCTGCTTGACATATATTATTCCTTAAAAGGTTTTAAATGTGAATATGTATAAGATATGCCATATTTTCCACTTTTTAATCTGTTAAATTTTACTATATGATACCTAAAAGCAGTTTGTAAACTGAACACCAAACTCTCTGATCTTTCACACCCATTAACAGCAACACATGTAGTAAAACACACAACTGAACAAATTACCATTTCATGGGGGGTTCTCTCTGACTCCATGGAGCATGAATGTTTAACTAGGCACACAGCCACAATGCTAATAGGACTTGGCACAAACTGATGAGGCCATGGCAGGGAAAGGTGTTTCAGGAGCAGTGTTATTGTACTGCTCCTTTTGCTAAGGCCTCAGCCATGGGCAAAATTGAAAAGCAGGTAAACTCACTCTAGTCACCTTGGGACAATTTCTATCCTTCTGCCCCTCAAGAATCCCACTGCCTCCAGGGTCCTTTCTCTCCTGCCAACTTACTGTCAGAATGTCCACAGCAGTCCATGTGATCTCGGGTCTTATGAGCACTGTGAAATCACATGTGATGTGGTGCTGAGAGCATCAGAAACCACACCCTGCCCATACTTCTACAAGCTACCCATGGTCAAGGAATTTATGCCAGCAGCTGGCTGACATAAACTGTGCCTTCCTGAATACAGGTGACAATATCTGGTCCCCTAGTGATCCCAGAAATTACTGCATCACCAACACCCAAAGTATCTGACAAGCACCTCATGATGGTGCCTCCACACCAAAGTGGCAGGTCCCAGTGACAGGCTCTGCTTCCTCTGGGGATCATCATGAATCATAACATTCCTGTTGGTTCCTTTTCATTCCTTTAAATCCCCTGAGGACCCATAATAACACCTTCTAAAAACCAGACGGTGAACCATGGGTCCTCAACCTGACCAGACTCAATGACTCCTTTTTATTACATTTTTATTACATATGTAATTTGTTATGTTCTCTTTACCATCCTGAATAAAATTAAATTCATGGACAACATATAACATTTAATCTCTGAAACCATCAAAAACACCTCTGACAATTTCCCGAACACCCCTCCACGTAGACTTTCATCAAGATGCCTTATGATACACACTTGGGTGTCTGGCAAAGGCAGGACAGTGGCACAGCCCCCATGCTCCAAGAGTGGTTGTAAGTCTCAATAGTCTTCAACCCATCTTATTCCCTCCCAAGAGAGAAACAGTTCGAAGGATATCTGAAATACTCAAGAATCCACAATGTTCCATGTATACATCTATGCTGTAATTGTACATATAACAAATGAATTTTTGTGTATATATCTGCAGCAATTTAAAAGAAAAAGATTTCTTGAGGACTTCCAGGCAAGATGGTGGCATAGGCAGACATGGCCCACACCTCTTGGCACAACCACATCAAAATTACAACCAAAATATACAACAACCATCACTCAGAACCATCAGGAATCTGGATGAATGGAAGTCTGACAACTACAAAATTGAGATGATCAGAAGTGTGATAACTATGGAATTTAAAAAGCCACATCCATTCAGACTGGTAAGAGGGACAAAGACAAGGAATGGGCTACTCCCACATCCATGTGTGATGGATAAAAATTTGGGAGGGATATCTCAGGAGTAAGGAGTTCCAGCCCCACACCAGGTTCCCCAGCATGGGGTTCCAGTGCTGAGTATGTAAGTCCCCACAACTCCTTGCTGCAAAAACCAGCAGGGATTGAGTTGGTGGAAGAAACTTCTGGAGTCCCAAGCAGTTCCTCTTAAAGAACCCACATACGGACTTACCTACTCAGACTCACTACATTTGAGTTCCCCACTGGGGTAAGCAGTTTGAATAGCATCAGTGGTATACAGGAAAAAACTGAAGTGTCTGGTGTCAAAGCAAGCAGAAGCCATGGCCCCTTTTCTAAACCCTCCCATGACAGAGCCAGCAAGCTGGGGCCATACCTGAGACTCCATCAACCTGGCTAACACCATTTGATCTGCCTTGGTGATCCCCAGAGACTCTGCCCCAACTTACAGACCCACCCAAGCAGCTTTTCCTTAACAGTGGCTGGTCTTGGCTCCTAAATCCTATCAAACAAGCAACAGCTGGCTTCAGTGAGTCCTAGCAGCAGCCAGATTAGATTCACAGCTTGGCTTCGCCCGGGAATCTCCAGGTCCAACACAAGTAGCAGCCATCTCAGATTTCTTTACAGCTCAGGCAGGGTGCCTGGGGCATAACAAAGGTGGGAGCTGATCTTGGCCTGTACCACCTGGGAAACCCCAGGGCCAGCTCACCCAGTGGACAGCCATAGACCATGTCAGAGCACTCACCCTGGCCCCACACAATTGATCCTCCACAGAAGGCAGAAGTTGGTGGTCAGTGGTCACAGCCAGTCCTTGTAGCCGACTGGCCTGGGTAAATCCCTCCAGCTGACCTGCCAACAGAAATCAAGGCTCAACTACAAGAGGAGGGTGTACTCAGCCCACACAAAAGGTGCACCTTGAGTACCCAGCTTGGGTGATAGGAGAGGCCCTGTCATTGGACCTCACAGAACACCTACCACATTAGACCACACTACCAAGAAACAGAGTCAAAGCAGCTCTACCTAATACACAGAAATAAACACAGGGAGGCTGCCAAAGTGAAGAGACAAAGAAACATGGCCCAAATGAAAGAATAGATGAAAATTCCAGAGAAAGAGCTAAATGAAATGGAGATAAGCAATCTATCAGATGCAGAGTTTGAAACACTGCTTATAAGGATGCTCAAGGAACTTAGTGAAGACTTCAACACCATAAAAAAGATACAGTCAGAAAAGAAGAATACACTGATTGAAATAAAGAACAATTTACAGGGAAACAACAGCAGTGTGGATGAAGCTGAGAATCAAATCAAGGATTTGGAACACGAGGAACCAAAAAACAATCAACCAGAACAACAAGAAGAAAAGAGAATACAAAAAAATGAGAATACTATAAGAAGCCTCTGGGACAACTTCAAGACATCCAACATTCGCATTATAGGGATGCCAGAAGGAGAAAAGAAAGAGCAAAAAATTGAAAATCTATTTGAAAAAATGATGAAAGAAAACTTCCTGAATTTGGTGGAGAAATAGACAAACAAGTCCAGGAAGCACAGAGAGTCCCAAACAAGATGGATGCATAGAGGCCCACTATAAGATACATCATAACTAAAATGCCGAAGGTTAAATATAAAGAGAGAATCTTAAAAGCAGCAAGAGAAAAGTAGTTAGTTACCTACAGGGGAGTTCCCATAAGACTGTCTGCTGATTTCTCAAAAAAACTTTGCAGGCTAGAAGGGATTGGCAAGAGATATTCAAAGTCATGAAAAGCATGGAGCTACAGCCAAGATTGCTGTACCCATCAAAGATATCATTTAGAATCAAAGGGCAGATGAAGAGCTCCCCAGACAAGAAAATAACTAAAGGAGTTCATAATCACCAAATCATTATTATATGAAACATTAAATAGACTTTTTAAAGAAAAAGATGATCAAAACTATGAACAATTAAATGGCAATAAATACATATCTATCAACAATTGAATCTAAAAAAACAAACCTAAGCAAACAAGAAGAACAGAGACAGAATCACAGACACCAAGAAAGTTTTGATGGTTGCCAGATGGGAAGGGGTATGGGGGAATGGGTGAAGAGGTGAGGGGATTAAGAAGTCCAAAGAGGTAGTTACAGAGTAGTCATGGGGATGTAAAGTACAGTATAGGAAATGGAGTAGCCAAAGAACTTATATGCATGATCCATGAACATGAACAATGGTGTAAGGATTGCCTGAGAGAGTGGGATGTGCTCGGTGAAGGACAAAAGAGGCGGCGGGGGGAAATCAGGACTATAATAGCATAATCAATAAAATATAATTAAAAAAAGAAATATTTAAAATTAAGATCTTCAAAAATGTATTTACCAAAATATATGTATATATATATATAGACTATATCTTTAAAAATTAAATAAAAATTTTCTTAACTTATTCTATTCATTCTTTCAATAAATAATGAGCTCCTAAAATCTGCCAAGATTGAGGGTAGGCCTATTATAAATGCTAAAAATACCTAATATTTGACTATGTCTTACTAATGTTAGTACCTATGAGTACTTAGATGAAGACCTAGCACAAAGGGCATTTAAATATGTGAGGAACCAAATCACATCTCTGCAACAGTGGTCCATTTGCAAGTAGCATGAACACCAAGGAAGGGCAGAATGAAGCACGGCACATACTGGGAAATTCTCTAAAGATTGAATTATATAGTTAACTTTCCTTACACAATAAGGAACAAGGAATTATTTGTTTATTGATTCTATCTCAGTACCAGCTATATGCTAGGCTAGACACTAAGATAAAACTATGAGCATGATATTCACCATCCCTGACTCAATGAAGCTAGATTAAACAATTCCACTAATCACCACCTGTGAATAAGGCCCATAAAGAAAACTAAAGGTTTCTGCAACAGAGAACAGTAGTTAGTGGGGAGCTAGTTTGGATATGGGAGCCAGGGAAGGCCTTGAAGAACTGGTGTCACAGTGGAGACCTCAGTGATGAGAAAAAGCTGATCATGCTGTGGGCCTGAGGAGGACAATACTGGATAGAGGGATTAGTGTGTGTGGAAAAGGTCATCATGTCTTCACCTGACTGAAAGAGGGAGTAAGTGTGACATTCTCCATCAAGAACATTCTGAGTTATTTGCTAGGCCTGTGGAAGGCCTCAGCAGAGCTTTAAGCATGGGATCGCACACAATCCTATATTCTTTTTCTTTTTTATATATTTGTTCCATTTTAATTTTTAAGAAATTTTTAATTTGAACTAATTTTAGACACACAGGAAAGTTACAAATATTGTGCAAGAAATTTCTGTATATTCCTCACCCCATGTGCCCTAATGTTAATGTCTTAACTCTACTATGTCAAACACAGAAAAATAATCAAGAACAGGAATTTCACACAGTAAAATAGTATTAACTTGACTACAGGCTTTATTTAAGTTTCGCCCATTTTTTGTCTGACTTCAGTTCCACGATCCTATCTAGGATCCCACATGGATGGCTTCCTTTTCAAAATACCCACTCAGGCCTTGGCTGCTGTGGCTCAGTGGATTGAGTGCCAGTCTGAAAACCTAAAGGTTGCCAGTTTAATTCCCAGTCAAGGCACATACCTGGGTTGTGACCAGGTCCCCAGTTGGCCAGGGCCGGGGGGTGGGGGCATGTGGTGAGAGGAAACCAATGTTTCTCTCCCTCTCTTTCTCTCTCCCTTCCCCTGTCTCTAAAAGTAAATAAATAAAATCTTTTAAAAACAAACAAACCACTCAGCTATAGGTGGTGAATGGCTTGTGAGGCTTCAAGAGTAGTAGTAGGGACTCATTGTAAGGTTGTTGCTATGGTCTACGACAAGGGTTTAAGAGTGGCCAAGCCTAGGGCAACAGCAGGATAGAAGCAGACAGATTCAGGATAAAATGTTTGGGTACAATTGACAGGATATGCCTACAGACCAGATGTGGGGGTGAGACAAGGGGACAAGGATAACTCCCCAGTTCTGCATTCAGTGAATGAATGGGCAATGATACATTTACTGGGTGGGTAAGACCAGGGGAGGTAAAAGTTTTAGGGTTAAGACTGGAAGCTCAGTTTTGGATTGCAGTGAAATTCCTAAGTAAAGATGTTAGTTGAGACAGCCATATCATCCCATTCACAGAGGAGAGCTAGGCTAGAGATGGGATGTCACTACTACCACCCACGGGAAGAATGACAAAGGAGAGGGCCAGGAAATAAGTGTAAAGATCTTTACCATCATGAAACAGTTGGGGAGGGGATCCAGCAAAGAAGTTCAATGGCAAGAGGGGCAGAAGACTGTCATACAAACAGGATAAAAACTGTCAGTACCATGCAAGTAGTGATGCACTGGGGTGGTGGCATCACAGGTCAGCCTGGGTGGGCTGACACATGAGTGGAAAAGTCAAGAAAGCATGTGTGGTCAATTCTTTAGAGAATTCTGGCCATGAAGTATGGCAGAGAAATGGGGTACTGTAGCACCTGAGAAGGTCTGTGCAGGGCAGAAATGCTAAAGAATGTTGTGGGCTGATGGAATGGCCCAGGAGAGGGGCAGGATTAAAGATGCAGAAAAAGGTAGCCAAATGAGGAAAGGTGCTGAAGAGAGAAGTGAAGAATGAAGGGACTGGACACTACCAGAAGGAGGCAAACTTCTGTAAAGAAAAGGAGAAAAAATAGGCACACCTATTTATAGACTTTGAGAGAAGGGGAGGTTCCATTTGCTTTGGTGGGAGTGAGAGTAGGAAAGTAGGACTCTTGAGATATGGCTGTTGCTAAGGGAGTGTCACAAGTGACATGAGTTTCAGGCTGGTATAGATGCTCCCCAGGGAAACTACCTAGTCTCCAAGAAGATGGTTCTACCAGCCAGACAAATGACAGTGGGAGTTAGCTCTTCCAGAATAGCACTAAGGAGGCAAAGAAATAGCAAAGGCACGACTAAGGCACTCAAATAGCTGTTGAATAAATATATAAGTGAATGAATGAATAGATGAGTTGATGCACCAATTAATCAATTCATAAATTAAAGCCTATTATGAAAGGAAAGCAAGAGGAGACAGGAGTGTGAAGTAATGTGATATGCTGTAAATGCCTGGAAATGAAGTACTGTATATGGAGAACTCTTATGGTGAAACAATAAAACATGAAATAGCCCAATTTTTTAAAAGTAAAAGGTATGAATAGACATTTCTCCAAAGAAGATATACAAATGGCCAACACAGCCCATGAAAAAATACTCAACATCCTTAGCCATCAGGGAAACAGAAATCAAAACCACAATGAGATATCACTTCACACCCACCAAGATGGCCATAATTAAAAAGAAATACACTAACAAGTGTGAGCAGGGATGAAGAGAAATGCAATCTTCATATACTACTCGTGGGATGTAAAATGGTACAGCCACTGTAGAAAACACTCTAGCAGTTCTTTGAAATGTTAAAAACATAATTACCATATGAGTTACGACTGATTCTTCTCCTAGGCATATATCCAGTAGAAACGAAAATATGTTCACACAAAAATTTGTACACTGATATTCACAACAGCATTATTTATAAGAGCCGAAATGTGGAAACAACCCAAAGTTCCATCAACTGATGGTCTACCCATACAGTGAAATATTATTCAGCCATAAAAATAAATGAAGTTTTTTTTGAAGGTCTAATAAGGTTTATTCAATGATTCATGAATTGGGCAGCATCCCACCTAGCAAACAGAAAGGAGCTCTGAGGAGCTGTACGAAATGAAAGCTTTTTATAGGCAGAATGGAGCAGGGAAAGTAAGTTATTCTAGCAAAGAGTGAATTGTTTCAGGCAAGGTCACCTTGCTTTGGAGGAAGGCGAAAGTCTATCAGGCAAATAACCTCACTAGTGCTGACCAGATCATTCCAGATTGGTTAAGACTGCATTCCTGGGGGAGGTTGAAACTACAGTTAGGCAGGTATTAAGCTTTGGTTTGGTGATGTGGGCTTAGCACAAATGATTCCATTTTGAGCCTATTTATTTTTTAACAATGGTGTGGGCAATCAGGCATTTAATAAGGGGGGTTTCATTTTTTTAAAGACTTTATTTATTTATTTATTTATTTATTTATAGAGAGAGGGGAAGGAAGGGAGAAAGAGAGGGAGAGAAACGTCAATGTGTAGTTGCCTCTTGCACGCCTCCAACTAGGGACCTGGCCCACAACACAGGCATGTACACTGACTGGGAATCGAACCAGCAACCCTGTGGTTCGCAGGCCAGCACTCAATCCACTCAGCCACATCAGCCAGGGCTAATAAGGGGGGTTTCTACAAAAATAAATGAAGTTTTTATTCATGCTAAAACATGGATAAACCTTGACCCTTATGCTAAGTGAAAAAAGTCAGTCATGAAAGATCATATACTGTAGAAGTCCCCTTCTATGAAAAGTCCTGAGGAAAAAAAACAAGTGGGAAGACTTTTGTTGTAAGACCGATGCTCTTAGAAAGCTATGGTGGTTAAGACAGTAGAATATTGTCATAAGGAAGAGCAGACAAAGAGCGAAGAGTTCAGAAATAGACTCACACATATGGACAAAATTTATGACAGAAGCAACATTATAGAGCATAGGGAAAAGAAGGCCTTTCCAAAAATTGTGTTCAGTTCAGAGAAGATGTCTTACACTTCCTTTGCAGACACCCCAAGGTCCTGGGCTAGTAAATATATGTATTATAAAATATTCAAGATCATTAGCTATTTAGAAAATGCAAATTAAAACCATAAGATGTCACTGCACACCTAGTAATATGAAAAAAAAATAAAAAATACTCATAATATCAAGTGTTGATAAAGGGGAGGAGCAACTGGAACATTTATATATTGCTGATGGCAATTAACGATGGAATAAACCACTCTGAAAAAATCTTCAACAAGTAACTTATAAAGCTAAACATACACTGACCATATGCCCCAGGAACTCCAATCCTAGACACTTACCTTGGAGAAATTAAGCCTTGTGTTCACATAAAACACCATACACAAATATTTGCAGCAATCCTAATTCATAATTACTAAAACCTGGAAACAACCTAAATATCCTTAAGTGGGTGAATAAATGCACAGTGGTGTATCCACAGGATGGAACACTGCTCAGCATTACAAGGAATGAACTGCAGATACACAACTAAGATGGATCTCAATCTTTCACTATACTAAGTGAAAGAAACCAGTCTACAGAAGGTGGGTCTACAAAGGGATCAATACATGGAAAATATTTGGGGGAGGTGGGCAGAGTTGGATCTATTCTGTATCCTGATGGTACTGGTGGCTACAAAATCTATTCATTTGTTAAAAAATTCATAGAACTATATACCAAAAGAATAGTCAATTAACAAATAGAAATTTGAAAAATAAAATTATACAAAAAAGTATTACCATACAACCTTGCAATTCCCATCCAAGTCTCTACTCAGGAAATGAAAACACCTATCAACACCAAGATTCGTACACAAGTGTCCAGAGAAGCTTTATTTGTTACAGCCAAAACGTTGAAATAATCCAAATGGGCATCAGCTGGTGAATGGAGAAAGAAACTGGAGTCTAACTATACAATGCAATTTAACTCATCAATAAAAAGAAATCAAATACTGATCCATGCTACAGTATGTATGAACCTCAAAAACAACATGCTAAGTGAAAGAAGCCAGATACAAAAGTCCATATATTGCATAATTCTAACTGGATGAAATGTCTAGAAAAGGCAAGTCTGCAAGGAGAGAAAGCAGATTCCTGGTTGTTGCTGTGGGAGCAGGTATTGCTAAGCAAGTGAGCATGATGGGCCTTGGAGGGTGATGAAAATGTTCTAAAACCAGATTATAGTGATACTTATATGGCTCTGTAAATTATCTAAAAGTAAGTGAACTGTACACTTTTAAGAGGTGATTTTATGGTATATAAATTATATCTTAATAAAACTGTTTTTTAAAAGTGCTTACACTATTAGATATCTATATTTTTAAATGAAAACTTGAACCCTACCCCACAGAATACACAAAAAAATTAAGTTAACCTGGACTATAAAACATAAATTTGAAAACCTAACAATACTTTATTTGGGAAATAACACAGAATAATTTCATGAACTCAGAAATAGAAGATGGTGTCCTAAATAGAACACAAAAAGCATTAACCTAACAAAGGAAAAGACTATTGCATACTAGGTCGAACCATATGAAATTGCCAATATTTGACCATTCTTATCCATAAAAATGGCAATTTCATAGTTAGAAAGCAAGACCAGAGAAGGAAAAGGTATTTGCCTCACATATAACTTACAGGGCTGGTAGCCTGATTATAAAGAGTTCCTAAAAATCAGTAAGAAAGCAAAACAAAACAAAAACAGACCACTCAGTAAAAAAAATATGCGAGAACTTGGACAGGCTCTTCACAAAAGAACAAATCCAGATGGCCAACAGACTAAGAAAAGACATTCAACTGGGGAAATGCAAAAAAAATTAGGGAGTCAAAAATTAAAGCTGTGTAAAGGACCTCCACCAGAGTGGCTAAAATCAGATAAACTGGCAAGTGCTGGTGAGGATGTAGAGCAAGAAACACATGCATACATTGCTGGTGAGAGGAAAAACTGGTAAAGCCACTGGTAATCAGTTTGGTATTATCTATTAATGTTGAAGATACTCTATGACCCAACAACTCCTATCAGAATTGCATGCAAGTATGCACCAGGATACAGTATATATATATTCACTGGAATTCTGTAGAAGCCAAGATTGGAACAAGCCACATGTCCATCAGCAGTAGGATGGATAAACAGGTTGTCATGCAGTCATACAGAGAATATACTACAGTAACGAAAATGAACAAACTCCAACTATAAGCCACAGGGATGAATTTCACAAGCACAATGCTGAGTGACAGAAGCAGCACCAAATAAATACATATTGCAGACTGCATTGACATGAAAGCCCAACATAGGCAAAACTAACTGGTGGGGTGAGAAGTCAGGATGTGGCTACCTGTAGGAGAAAGGAGTAGGTGAGTAGTACTAAGAAGTGCACAAGGGGAAGCTTCTGGGATGCTGACAATGTTCTAGTTCAGCAGGGTGCTAGTCATGTAGATGTGTTCATTCTATGACATATATTCAAATGTACACTTATAAGTAATTCATGCTTCTTTGTGTATGTGTATTAAATATTAACACAAAAATTTATTTAAAAAACAAGCATCCAAATTCTTCAAAAATGTCAACAATAATGAAGACAAAAAAAAAGGCTGGAAAACAGTTCTATATCAAAGGAGAAGATGCAGATATGATCATTAAATGCAAACATGATTCCTAATTAGATCCTGGATGAAAAGAAGAAAAACTCTAAAGGATATACTGGATAATAGGGTAAATTTGCAAACTATACATTTGATATAAGTATTCTGTTAATGTTAAATTGCTTGAGTGTGATAATTAATTTTGTCTCGACAGGAGAATGTCCTTGTTCTTAGGAGAAACATGCTGAAGAGTTTAAGGGTGCAAGGCCATGATGTTTGGTTCAATGGTTCAGGAAAGAAAAGAGATACACGCACGCACACGACATATTCATGTGCATTACACTATGCTTTCAACTTTTCTATAGGTCTGAAAATTTTCAAAATAAAAAGTTGGTAAAAAAAAAAAAGCAAATCAAACATCTGGCAAAACCAAACAATCCAAGCCAAGTGTTTAAAGATACACAACTGGGTAAGAAAACCATAAGAAGAGAAGGATGTGACCCCAGGTCAAGGTAAGACCAAGGGATGGGACAGGAAGGGGGCATCCGAGTGGCTGACAGTGTTCTCTTTTTTAACCTGACTGGCAGATACAAGGATGTACACTGTATAATAATCAGGTTGTTCATTTGTTTATGTGGCCTTCTGTGTCTGTATTATATTTCATAATTTCAATATAATTGTGCTTTTACAAAAGAACAAATAGACAGCATGCAAAATACAGTTGTGTGTACAGTGCTGCAGGAGGAAGAAAGCAGCCCAGCCACTGAGCTCCAGGCTCGCAGGTTTGCCACCACGCTCTGCCAGCCCCACTGCGCAGCTTCTGCCGTGGTTACGCAATCAAGACAGGGCTGCTGCCTCTTAGCTGCCAAATGTTCTCACAATTTGGCTGCTACAAAAACACACCTAACTTATGCTGCAGACTGATTTATTAAAGGTGTCGCAAGGTGCTTGTTTTTTTTTTTAATGAAACGAAGTTGTTTTCCAGAAAGTTATTTTCCCATAAGCCACATATAAACACTTTCCAAAAAATATTTAAAACTCCCATAGGTTTTGGACCTTAATTCTTTTCTCCTGTTATTGCTACAAAGACAAGAGAAACAAAATATTGTTCGCATCTCCTTGGAATTTAATTCCAAAGGACTGGGTCAGTAGACTCATTTATTGTAGAACTAAATATGCAAGACTCCAAGTCGAGAACAAATTCCCTCTACATAAAGATGAAGGACCCCTGATAGCCTCTCATTAAGGTTATTCTTGACAAGCTGACCATGGACTCCAGAGCCAAACTCCAGAGCATTCAGACCCCAATTCTTCTACATATAACCTGTGTAACCTTAAGAAAATTACTTTCCTTTTTTGTGGCTCAGTTTCTTAATCTGAAAGGACATGATTAACATCACCTACCTTACAGGGTTGTTACCAGGATTAAAAGAGTAAATATTCATAAAGTGCTTGAAACTGTGCCTGGTACATATAAGCATTATGTAAGTATTTCTTACAAGTCAATATTCAAATAAATGAGAGAAGTGGTGGTGCATGGAAATAATCTGGCTGAACAACCACACTCAGAACATTTGATTGAAAGAATCAAAGACTATTTGAAAGGAATGAGCTCTAGAGAGAAACAAACTGCTCTAGAATTTAAAAACAGATTCTAGTATTGCTGTCTGGCTTTAGGTACCAGTTTTACCACCTTAAAACTAGCTATTATTTAACACTCTTTCTGCCCTAGTTTACTTGTTTGTAAAGTTGGAGCAATGAAAGTTCCTAGCTTACAGGTGTTGTGAGAATTAAATAATACAGGAAAAATGCCTCACATATATCAAGCTCTTAATAAATGTTTATAACTATACCAGCATATTTGCATTATGCTGTCCTATAAAATAAATAGGGCTGTGTACCTGATTCTGGCCTGTTCAAATATATCGACATTTGGTCAATAGTTTAGATGAAGGCATAGAAAAGCTGTTTGTCACATATGTGGCAAAGGTATTAAGGGAGCTGCAGGCCTGACAGTTACCCCATGCCAACAAGGTAAGACAGCAGACCAGAGACAATGGGCTTGAGCTACAGTAGTCCCTGATGCCCCTGCACTGACTTTCTGAGTGTGAAAACCATGTGGCTGCTGCTTCATTTCTGCCTCCTGTATACGTCTTGTGGAAATTGTCTCTTGTGGCTCAAGCTACATACAGAGTTCCCATTCAGTCAAGCTAACACAATATGAACCCACCACAGTACACCCCTGTCTACTTGGTACATAAATACACCTCTTTTTCACCATAATTAACTTGCAAGTAAAGTCAATCACAAAATCAGGCTCCCACTTAATATAATGCAACTACCCCTCTTATAACCAAAAACATGCTAACCCTCTCTCCAAAAGAGGATCCAAAGTCCCTGTATGCTCCTTTCTCTCCTAGCTGAGTTGCTTCCCCTTTGATATCCTTTAGAATGAGAAGTATAATCAGTGTTTTGCCATAAGGCCAGAGAGCTGATAGAACCCTAAAATACAATTATGAAGGCATACTGCTGACCCTGCCAAGTACAGAAGAAAAAAGCATTCATCAGCATACCAAGTGCCAGGAAGTATGTTGATTTGTTTCAGCAACAAAATCACATCTAGCACAGCAGCTGCAACAGAAGCCACCATGTAGTTAAGTTTATGATAACTCATTGTCATTCTCCAAGATCTGTCCATCTTCTACACAGGCCAATGGGGGGGGCATTAATGGAGATGAGAGGAATCACCACCCTTGAATCTTTCAGGTCCTACATGGTGGCGCTTATCTCTGACATCCTTCCAGGAATATGATACTGCTTTTGGTGCACAATCTTGATAGGGAGAGGAAGTTCTAGTGGCTTCCACTAGGTCTTTCATATCTTAACAGCCATCACTACAGGGAACCAATATCGGAATTCTTCTAGCTGCTAAGTATTCACATTGTGGTTATGCATTCTAGAACTCAACAAAGAACCACAAGATAGGTGATAATGTCTTAATAATTACTCAATATATAATATACAATAATGTGTGGGTATTAGATACTATATATTAGTAGTTATTCTGAAATTGATGATAGCAAATTGACATTAAGTGTAACACTGAATGCTCACTCAAAAGTTGGCCATACTCATTCATTACACACAATAACAAAACACACACACATATGTTCTCATATTACCCTTAGAAGCCTGTGTGTGTGAGAAGCCAGTAACATGCATGAGGAAAGAAAGAAATACTGAGCAGCTTCATTCTCTCATGGAATTCTCATTTCTTTCTTCCTTCTCAGGGAGACTCACTTTTCCTGGCTGTCTTCTGACTTCATTCCATGATTGCCTCACTAGATCTCCAACTTCCCAGGTCTTGGTCTTACAAGGGACCCAGTCTCCTTTGTCTTCACCAAATACAAGCCAGCTCCTCATAATCTGTGATGGCAAGCTTAGAGCTTTGACCTCTCAGTACACAACATGAGCATCCTGTACCTTCCACATCTCCCAGTAGGTTAGTTTTCACCCTCGGATGAACAGACAACCTTGGAATACAATCTAGGAGATGGTGTTTCTCACGATCATGTCCTATAAATTCTGGTCCTCTCCAACTTCTTTGAGAACTCACAAACATGCCATGTGTCTTTACAAGTTTTGTGCATAATGCTTTTGACTACCCTAGGCTACATCTATCAACTGTCTTCAAGCAGAAACCTATATACAGAGGGTGTCACATAACATTGAAGAGAAATTTGTGTTAGAGTGCAAGAGAACAGACACCAGGACTATCAGCTAGTGGTACAAAGGAAACGATCAGTTTAAGGTTTTAACCTCATTTTAAAAACCTATTTAACTATACAGCCTTCATAGCATGAAGTCTCTATAGTATCATTTTGGAAAGGATGAACAGAAGTTAGGTCTTACCCACAAAGCTGCTTTCCTTCCTTGTTCTCTAGGACATTCCTCAATCATCCAAACCAGAGAACCCTATGTAACTGTATTCTCTTTTTTCTCCCTTGTCATCAAGCCCTATCAAGTCTTGCTGCTGAGACCACCTTAGCTCCATCCACTGCCTGAACTTTCATTTCTCTTGGATAATGGCAAATAGCTTCCTGCCAGTCTTACTGCCTTACAGTTTCTCCTCTTCCAAATCATCCTTTACACTATCACTCAATATACCATACTCTAACCCCCCCATAATTGTCCTTTTATAAAAATAATAATAGCAACAACTAACACAACTAACATTTAGAGAACACTTGTTTTGTGTCAAATATTGCACTAAGCACTTTATACATTATTGTCACATGCAATCCACACCAGTCCTATGAAGTCTGTACTATTATAAGTTACTGGTAACAACAAAGAATACACTCCCAAGGTAGTACAGATTGCTGTTCCAACCCCATCTCCCATGCCCACTATTTTCACCTCTTCCCCATTTACTTGCAGCACGATTTCTTAAACATCCCATACACTGTCACACTTCCATTCCTCATATCGTCTCCTTGACTTTTTAGGTGTTCTACTAATGTTCTAATTCTTGTCTTTTTAAGTATTCCTATTACACTGAAAAATAACTTGAGTGCAGGATTTCATGCTTAAAAATTAAAATTTTACTTTTACTAAATGAAACAACTGAACTTAATATGTTCTTTCATGTTTTAAAATTTTTGCACCCCTCTGGTTGGAAATTGCTACAATAACATATAACTCTGAAACCCCAAAGTACTAGTAAATTTTACATACTTTACATACTACCATTTAATGCCATACATAGTAGTACCAAAAAGAAATCTATAAAAAAAAGTTAATCTATAAACACATGATTCAAGTGTTTAAATTTAAAGTTCATTTTTATTTATCTGTATTTATTTTTAACAAGAGAAAGGATAAGTATATGTGGAGACATGGCTAGCCTCTTCACACAACCATAACAAAATTACAAAATATAGCACAACTATTGCTCAGAACCAACAGAAATCAAGCTGAATGGAAGTCTGACAACTACGGCATTAAAGAAACCACAACCATACAGCATGGTAGGAGGGAAAAGACAAGGAATGGGCTGGTCCCACATTCACATGGTGGATGAAAATTCAGGAGAGATATCTTGGAAGAAAGGAGTCCCAGCCCCACACCAGGCCCCTCAGCCAGGGTTCCAGCACCAGGAAGATAAGTCCCCACAACTTCTGGCTGCAAAAACAAGAAGGAACTGAGTCGGTGGAAGAAACTGCTGGAGCCCAAAGCAGTTCCTCTTAAAGAATCCACACTGGACTCACCTATTCAGACTCACTCCCTCTGAGCTCTAATGATAGGGTAGCAGCTTGAAGGGCACCCATGGTGTACATGGGGAGGCTGAGGTGTCTGGCATCAAGGTGAGCAGAGGCCATTGTCCCTAAGCTGGGCCCTCACCCCACAGAGCCAGCAGACTGGTGCCTAAGATTCCATCAATCTGGCTAATATTGTTTGACCGGCAATGGAGATCCCCAGGGACTCTGCCCCACACAACCTACAGGCCCACCCAAGCTGCTTTTCCATATGAATGGTCTTGGCTCCTGCTTCACAACTTCCTAAACCCTCTCAAACAAGCAGCAGCTGGCCTCAGTGAGCCCCAGGCCCAGAACTAGCAGCCTAGATTCACAGCTTGGCTTCACCTGAGAATCTCCAAGCTCAGCCCAAGTAGCAGCCATCTCAGATTGCTTTATAGCGCAGGCAGGAAGGCCTCAGGCAAAACATAGGGGTGGGGCTGATCTTGGCCTGCACCACCTGGGTAACTCCAGGGGCCAGCACACCCAGTGGACAGCTACAGACCACATCAGAGGACCACCAACCACCCTGCCCCTGTACATGGAGAGAAGAGGTTGGTCGTAAGTGGTCATGGCCAATCTTTGCAGCTGACTGGCCCAGGTAAATCCCTCCCATAGATCTGCCAACAGCAACCAAGGCTCAACTACAAGAGGAGGGTGTACTCAGCCCACATGAAGGGCACACCTTGAGTACCCAGCTTGGGTGATTGGGGAGGTTCTGCCACTGGACCCTATAGGACACTTACTACATTAGGCCATGATACCAAGACAGAGTCAAAGCAGCTCTACACAGAAACAAACACAGGGAAGCTGCTAAAGTGAGGAGACAAAGAAACAAGGCCCAAATGAAAGAACAGATCAAAACTACAGGAAAAAAAAACTAAATAAAATGGAGATAAGCAATCTATCAGATGCAGAGCTCAAACACTAGTTATAAAGGATGCTCAAGGAACTTAGTGAGGACCTCAGCAGCATAAAAAAAGATCCAGTCAGAAATGAAGGATACACTAATTGAAATAGAGAACAATTTACAGGAAAATGACAGTAGTGTAGATGAAGCTGAGAATCAAATCATGATTTGGAACATGAAGCAAAAACAACCATTCAGAACAAGAAGAAAAGAGAATCCAAAAAAACAACGACCGTGTAACCAGACTGTGGGATAACTGTAAGCTAGCCAACATTTCCATCATAGGGATGTCAAAAGGAGAA
>PVKM010020987.1:0-23059 GCA_004027735.1 Carollia perspicillata
ACTTTCTACACTCTTAAAACTATGTAATTTTAACAACACATAAAATTCTATGTGGGTACTCAACAGTGAAGTATACAGTTGTCCCTCCCTATATCACAGTTCACTTATTGCAGCTTCACTGTATCGCGGGAATAGGGTACGGTGAAGCCACCATAAGTGGACCACGATATAGCAAGGGACGACTGTATTAGAATAAAATTATAGCAAGTTAGTTTTGCAGTTCTCTTGAGAGCTTTCCAGGAATATCATTATTTTAGAGCCCAATGGGCTTTAACTTGCCAATGTCAGATAAAGTTTATGTAGTTAAGTGAACATCACAGCTGTTGCTTTCCTTAAAATATACAACATATACTATCAATAAATGTTGGTATCAGAATGATATTTACAAAAACATCTTTTTGCATATTAGCCATTAATAGCCTTTAAAGAGCATAAATAGTCATTTTTGGCAAGGCATGCCTATTTCAGGATAAACATTTTCCCTAATTTTTTAAAAGATGAGACGCACTAGTTTAAATCTGTCCATTAGAGAGCAGGTACAGTTTGATGGTCTCTAGTTAAACTCTGATGTCCTTAAAAAGGAGCTTTCAAATTGTATCAAAAAGGAGCATCCATGTTGAGCAAAAAATAAAAGCCAGTTGCAAAAAATTATATACTACAAGACTCCATTTATATAATATTTTTGAAATTAAAAAATTTTAGAAATGGAAGATAGATGAACGGATACCAGCGCTTGGGGAGGTGCCATTTTGAGGGGAGGGTGGAGGTCGGTGTGGTTATAAAAGGTCAACACAAAGCACCTTCGCGGGATTGGCATCGATGTCTGGACTGCGGTGGTCAGTAAAGGAACCTCTACATAATTATCCTGAACTTGATACTCAACAGAGCACAGTTAAAATGATAAACCTGAATAAGATGGGTGGGTTGTATTGATGTCAATATCCTGATTGTGACATTATACCATAGTTTGGTAAAATCTTACCATTGGGGAGACCTGGGCAAAGGACAAGCTGTCTGCATTATTTCTTACAAATACATGTAAATCAACAATTACCTCAATAAACTGTTCAATTAAAAGAAAAACGGGAGTAGCCAATAAAAGTAATCTATCCTGTTAGAAACCAGGATGGTGGTTTTCTGTGAGGATGAAAGGTTAGCGACTCAGACAGATTTCTTCAAAGTTCCTCTTTTAGAAATGGGGGCTGATCACATGGTGTGTACACTTTTTGTATGTTTTATGCTATTTATACACACACACACCCTATATAATGCTTACATATAAAAAGAAGAGTAGACAGAGGCCACAGGAACCCCAAACCTTTACTCCTCTCTGCCGCTGGCCCCAACACCCGAAACATTGTAATAGTTATTACTGCGCAAATAGAGGGACTTGACGTTCCATTCGAGGCATTTGGGCATCCATCAGATTCTGTCTTGCAGGTGTCACAGAGTTGTCTCATATGCTCATGTAGAACATTTGTAGAAAGAAAATTTTGGATATCCATGAGCCAAAAAAAATGACCTTTGATCTAAACCTCACATCTTATACAAAAATTAACCCAAAATGGATTACAGAGTTAAATATAAAAAAATAAAACTTTAAAAAAATTACTGAGGACAAAACCTTTGTGGTATAAGGCTAGTGAAGTATTTTTAGACTTAACACTGAAACCAAGATCCATAAGAGATAAAAATTTACAAGCTGGACTTCATCAGAATTAAAATGTACACTGGAAGATCCCATAAAAAAGAATGAAAAGACAAGCTAAAGACTTGAAGAATATATTTACAAACCACATAGTGTACAAAGCTCTAGTATCTAGAATACATAAAGAACACTCAAAATGCAACAGTAAAAACCAAAAATCTAACAAACAAACAAAATGATCTAGCCCCTGACCTGTGTGGCTCAGTTCTCGGTTGGGCATTTTCCAGCGAAGGGAAAGGTCACCTGTTTGATTCCTAGTCAGGGCATGTGCCTGGGTTGCAGGTTCAGTCCCCAATTGGGGCACGTACAAGAGGCAACTGATCAATGTTTCTCTCCCTCTCTTTCTTCCTCCTTTTCCCTCTCTCTAAAAATAAATAAATAAAATCTTTTTTTAAGCACTCCACTCTGAAAATAGGCAAAAGACATGAACAAACATTTCACCAGAGAATGTACAGATGGCAAATATACACATCAGAAAATGTTCAGTATCTTTTATCATTAGACACCTATGAGAATGGCTAAAATAAAAAAATAATGTCTATACCAAATAATGACAAAGACATAGAGAAACTTGATCACTCATACATTGCTGGTGGCAATGTAAAACAGTATAGTCACTCTGTAAACCAGTTTGATAGTTTTTTATAAAACTAAATATGCAATTACCACATGAACCCAACATTCATACTCCTGGGCATTTATCCCAAAGAAACTAAGACTGTGTTCCCACAAAATGTGGTGCACAAATGTTTATAGCAGCTCTATTTATAATAATCAAAAACTGGAAAAAAAAACAGATATTCTTTAGCAGGTAAAAGGCTAAAGAAACTATGGTACATCCGTGCCATGGTTTGCTACTCAGCAATACAAATTCAGCAGCTTGGGTGAATCTCCAGGGATTTATGCTAATTAAAAAACTAATTCAAAAGAGTTCCATACTGTATGCTTCTATTTACATAACATTTTGAATGGCAAATTTATAGAAATGTAGAATAGACAGATAAAGGATGGGGGGATGGGTAGGGATGGGGGAGGGGTGGGTGTAGCAGTAAAAGGGAAAGGAGGGTTCTTGTGGTGATGGGAATGTTCTCTATTGAGTTACTGTCAGCATTCTGGTTGTGATATTGCACTAGTGTTTCAAGATTTACTATTAAAGGAAACTGGGTAAAGGGAACACAGGATCTGTTTGTATTCTTACAAATACATGCAAATTTATAATTATCTCAGGTTTTTAAACAAAGGAGAAGGTGTACATATTCTTCCTCACAATAGAGTGAGAACAATCTTTTTGAAAAAAACAAGCTGGAACTCATTCCTGAAGTGAGATAGAGATCAGATATGGTCTTTCCAGACTCTTCCACCCCAGCGTTCTAGTCTGGGGTAGAAAAATTAACTTGGGCATTCATCTTTCTCTGACTGGCTTTTGTTATAGGTCAAAGACAATGCAGTGAGATCAATTACTCAGGCTCAGAAATGCGTTAATTAATTACTCAGGCTCGGAAATGCGACATGGGCTAAAGAGAGAGTCCCATTCAATTTTTGGCAAATGTGGAAATGAAACCTGACTTCTTTTGGACTGAGAGTACTGTGACCAATGACAAGACAGTATTAAACATCCAGCTGCTCCTTGGCCAGCCTTCATATGTCAGTAGCAGTTACCTCTCAAATGGAGCTGACGGGCGTGGACAAAACAGGCTCCGGGCTGCTGTGGAGCCTCACAGCATCCATCTTGGTTTGGAAAATTCCCGTCCTCTCTGTGCCTCAGATGCTTATCTGTGTGAAACAAACAAACAAAGAATTGTGTTTTTACCTAACTTCAGTTATAATGGTGATTTGTGGGGTGTGCTTCACTCAAGGCAGAATGAATTGTTTATTGCATGATTATTTAATCTACAGATCTACCTCAGGTTATGAAAGGGTTAAAATTATATTGCTTTCTCCTTTTTTCAGTCATGGTTCTTCAGAATGCATTAAAATTCAAAACCAAAGGTTATATGAAATTGGAGGAAATATAGGTAAGGTTCCTTTAATAATTTTATTTCTCCTGGATTCTTTGATTACTCTAAAAGAAGTATAATGCTATTATTATAAAAGTATGTTTTACAAGTTTCTTATACATAAGTCAAAATCAGGAAGTTTCTGATTTTTTAATCTCATGTAAGAACGGTATGATTTTCCTAAAATACTTTCAAAATTTAAATGTGAATATTTTAGTTGATATGGAGTAGATTTGGGGTCTTCTAATGTGACTCAAAGTTGGAAAATCTCTTCCTGGAGATTCATGAGAAACAAAGAAAAGGACATCATGGAACTTTTAAAATCATGACACCCTTTTTGTTTAACTCCCCTGTTTTCACTCACAGCCCAAGTCTCTTCTTCCCTGAGAAGGGAAAAGGAATCCAAGGAAAATTCCCTCTAGTTTCTTCTGTGTCCATATCTTCTGCTTTGCCTTCTTCACAGTCCAGAGGAAGTATCTGTGCTATTTAAGACCAGTGCCTCCACTCAGGTCTCACTTCGTGTCCCCCCTGCCCAGTTAGGACATCGATCCAGTTATTTCCCCCTTCCCTCTTGTAGCATCAGCGTTTCTCTCCCACTGCATCATTTCTGTCTGCATAAAAATTCTGGTAATGTCTCTCATCTTTACAAAATTCTCTCTTGACCCCTTCAAGTTAACTCCCATTTTTGTTCTGCTTTACAGCATTAACTCCTTGAATCAGTTGTCTGTATTCCGATGTCTTCCTTTTGTTGTCTCTTGAAACCTCTCCAGTCAGGCTGTATCTTTCAACACTTCATCAAAATTGCTCTTTTGTGTTGGTCACTAGAGAACTCTTACGTTCTGAAATCCAACAATTCAGTCTGTCTTTATAACTACCTGAGCCGAGCTTTTCCTTCTTTGAAAAACACTTTCTTCCCCTGGTCTCAAGGACACCCCGAGCTTCTGGCTTTCCTCCCACTACACTGGCTACTCCTCACGAGCCTCTTTCGCCTGTCACTTCTCATCCTCTCAGCCTCTTAAGACTGGAGAGCTGTGGGGCCCAGTCCTTCCAACTCTTCTCTGTCTGTGCTTAACTTCCTTAGGGAGCTCAGTTCATCTCATTGCTCTGAGTACATGTGTATGCTGATGCCTCTCACATTTATAACCAGACTTTCCCTCAAACACCAACCTTTTGTATTTAGTCACTGAGCACATTCCGCCTTGGACCTCTGCAGAACACTCTCCCAAGTTGTTCATTTCTCACTCCCTTGCCTCATTCAGGTCTTGCAGAGTACCGCCTTCTCAATGAGACCTCCTTGGATTATATACTCTGTGTTCCTTCCCAACTTTGTTGTTCTCTAATGCTCTTATATTATCAGACTTGCTTTATATTATATGTGCTTATTTGATAGTTGCCTTTACAACGTTTAAAATGTAAGCACACAGAGAGCAAATATTTTTGACTGTCTGATGCATTGCTGTAGTCCCAGCCCCTAGAATAGTTCCTGGAACATAATAACTCTCAATAAATATTCGATAAATGAATGAATCAAGCAAGCAGTCAGATCTTGGTGGTTTTGTTTGACAATTTAACATACATTTCAAATGCATCGTATATAAAATTTTCCTACACAGAATGATCTTGTTATTTCCATATTTTCTGCCTGTGGGCATTGCAGCCATAGAAAAGAAACTAAAATGAACTTCTAATCTTTTCAATTTCTGGTCAAGTTACTACCTGTAAAACCATTAATGGACACTTATTATTATTTAAATGATCAGTTTACACCTGAAACAAGTCTTTTCCATATTTGTTCTAAAAGATGAGGTGAGTCTAGGGAACAATTCGCCTGTGATTGGTATGTCTTTTTCCCACAATTTCACATGGGATTTATTTGAAGTACTTAACAGTCAGAAAGGAAGGAAAGAAGGCAGGCAGGCTTTGCCGAGAATCTTTAAAATGTAGCTACAGTCATATTTTTGGTCAACAATAGATCACATATATTATCGTGGTCCAATGAGATCATAATGGAGCAGGAAAAGTCCTAATGCCTAGTGACATAGTAGCTGTCGTGGTGTTGTAGCACAACACATTACTCACGTATTCGTGGCGCTGCTGGTGTAAACAAACCTACTATGCTGCCAGTTGTATAAAAATACAGCACATATAATTACAGTAGCAGGCTATACCATCTAGATTTGTGTAAGTACACTATGAGGTTCGCCATCCAAATTTTTTCTCATTATGTATTTTGACCGCTTGTCAAGTGATCAGTAAAGGTATGGAAGTATTTAGTAACTAAAGTGCTGAACTCTGTAAACAGTGAGGAAAGCACTTCCTGCACTTACTCCTGGCTAAGAGAGCTCTGCCTGCCGTATTCAGCCCTTACAGACATACATGCACACGCACACAGCAGTGCCCGCTCTCATAAACACTCTCTGATTCTCTCTTTCCTTCAGGACAGCATTGCTTGGACCCGGATGCTTACATTTTGGATGTGTATCATGTCAATCCTCAAGCAGAATGGGTGATCAAACCCCAACCAAGTTTTTGAAATACACCCAAGATGGCAGTTGTTATGAATTATATGCCAAGAAAATTCTAAATTAAGTAGGATTAAAAAAAGACTGCTTGTGACATGTTTGTTCCTGTAGCCCTCTTGGTGTTCCTCGGCCCAAGTGGAGTCTCCCGGCATGGTCAGCGTGAACTCTGGAAGGGGATACGGATAACCACTGGAGACAAAGCTTTCTCATAACGGTTCCTTGATGAGAGTGAAGAAGAGAGGTTGTGGTCCTTCCTGAAGAAAGACCAATCTAGAATAAGAACTCAAATCATGTCTAGTACTTTGACTTCACAGCAGAAATGAACTTGGCCCTATGCCTAGAGATAAAAAACACTTCTATATGTAGCAAATGCTACTACGAAACACAAAGAGGTGGAAAAAGACTTTTTTATACTTACGTTATACATATATATTGACTTTTTTGAGCAAGAATGCTAGAAATATCAGTAACTTCCACTCTGCAAAATAATTCAAATCTACTTTCCAAAGGGAATCAGTTTCTAAAGTTACACATGCAATATTTATGCTCTGACTTACTCCTGAATTAGAGAAGGAAGAACTTCTGTTTAAAGACACTGTATTGTTGTGCATGTTGTACTGTATCATGACAATTAGCATTCTGGTGCAAACGAACATTTCTTTTTCATGGACTGTTGAAAATTGATATTTTAAAGCTTGTTCCCTTGTGAGTACAGGGACCCTAGGCAAGCTTAGCTCGACAAAGGATATTCTTCTGTTTTCATAACCTGTGTAGCCAGAAGTCACAGAGCCTCTGTTATTCTCATAATGATTATGGTGCTCAGTGAATAGCTTTCCATGTGCCAGGCACTGATTTCTTTTTCTGATTGAACATATCATTATTTATATTTTCACCTGTAGGTAGTCACTTCCGCAGCTCTACTTTAAAAACACAGACTGCCTTTATACAAGAGTGCTGAAAAATGCTGTTATATTCAGATTTCATTTATGAAATACTGTTATATTTCAGATTCTGTAAAAGCAGGTTTTGTTTCCATTCATTAATAATAGTCATGGCCAAGCACTGTGGATCAGCATCAAGCATTAAAGTCAGGTGCATATTTTGTAAGCAGAAACTTTCTCACTAGCAAGATCCTGTGGAGCCCTTGTCCAGACCTGCAAGAACACACAATGCCCTGTGATTCCAGCAGAGCAAATCTAAAATGTGCTGAGGGGTCAGACAGCTCTGCCTCTGATCTCGAGAATGCAGAGATAGTCATTTCAGGGTTAGCTAGAAATGCAGCCGTGGTCTCATCTGCCCCACGGGCTTTGGATTAGAATCCACAGATTGGTATTTTGATGACTTTATATCAGTTTTCATGAGATTGAACACACAGATGACTCTTGCAGTTCAAAGGAGAGACAAAGTTGCTCACAGTTGCAGAAAACATTAAATACTACCAAGTCTTAAAACATAATGTGATAATAATTTAAGCCCCTATATAGAGGAACAGTTTTATAGACTGCATTTTGCCTTGATGTCTATAAAAACATTACTTATATTCAACTTGTAGGTAATTCTGTTTATGGTCATTAGGGTTTTGTTATATTTTTATAGAAAACTCAAATATCTATTCATTTTATTTATTTGAGAATTTTCATTTCCTTTTCCTGAAAACCCACTAGAAAATAAACATGTTCCATTTATACTTACATTTCATTACTTTTAAGTATATGGGTAATTGATGGCATGTGAATTTAGATAATGAACTTCAAGAGTCTGAAAAAATGCTTTTATCATTTTGCAATTCGAACAACAAGAGTAAACATTTCACTGTGTGGACATAAGATGGCAGTAATTTATGCCTACACGCACAGAAGAAATTCATCAAATTAGCTACCTTACACTTCTATGAATATATGAAAACAATGATTGATTTATCTCATTGTATTTCTTACCATTTTGAATAAATTCTGTTGTGTTTATATAGAAAATTCATTAATCTATTCATTTTTTACTTAGGAATTTTCATTTATTTTGACTGAAAACACATTAGAACGTATATAAGAGTTCTAAAGATTTCAAGATTTACTTTACTTGCCATCGGTTCTAAATAAATGGCTAGCCAATAACAGGTAAAAGCAGTAAGTTTCTGAATTTCTTAGCTGCTTCTGTGTGCTTTCAGATGTCAATGACTTAGCTGAGCCAATGACTTTAAATTACTCGCTTTAACATAGTCAAGGAAGTGTGACAACTTTCAAGTAAATATATAATATGGAAGGCCTTGTTGATCCCAATGCCATTATCCCATGATAGCCATTGTTCTTAGTCTTAGTCTTAGGGTTAACTAACTGATTCCAGGAGAATTGCCAGCAGACACACAGACTAATTTTTACATGGGCAAACAGGTCCTTTTTACTTAAAGGATAAACAAATCCCTAAATTTAAAATTCAAAAACGCCTGCCACTTAAGTATTAAAAACTATCTGCCTTATCAAGAGTTGTTTTAAAATACTTATAGTAATCTGTAAAATCACATAGTATATTTGCAAGTAAAAGCAGAGTCAGATACTGGGCTTCTAAATTCTATTGTTAATAGCTTCCCACCCCACCTCATCCCAAGTGCCCTTGGTGTATAGTTAGGAAAATAATATCTAGGACAGTACTAAAGAAAATTAACCTGTTAGGAACACCTATTCATAAAAAAGAAGAAACCCTAGAAGTGGCTCATTTTTTCCTCTATTCTACAAAAAGGAATCCCTTTGTTAAGCAGCTCACTTGGGGATATAATTCTTGGAGTGAATGATCCTCAAACGAACTGGAATATTAATCTTTATAATGTACACACAATATAAACTACCTCACTTGCCTTTCTTGGGAAAAAGAATCGATGGACTTTAATAATTTTTGTTACAAACTGTCCCTAAGTCGTATTAGTTTCCACTTTGGTTAGCTTTCAGTGTACATTAAGTAACATACATTTGATACTGTATTTTTAGCAAACGCTTTGAAGCCCAAAACACTCTGGAATGAATGTGACCTGTGGTGTGCACGGAGACTCTGTGTCCTGTGGTCGTCGTCTCGGGTGTTGGGCCACGCTGACATGCAGGTCTTCAGTGCAGCAGCAGTTCACGCTCATCTCACCTTGCAGGCATTTTCCAACTGCTTTCCCTCTATTGCCCTTGACCGAAAAGTAGGACGAGATAAGCATGACCTTTCTCTCTATCGAGCGTATTTCAACTGTTGTTCACAAGTGTATTACATGCCTGAAAGGAATATATGTTACGGGATTGAGTAGTTCCTCCTAGTTTCTGACTGGCATTTTCAACACTTTTCCATAAATATGTCGCTTAATAAAAATTATATGACATGGATTAGAATGTTCCAAGCACTTTCAACCGTTTTATACACATACCTTAATTTGAAAATAACATGCTTTCTTTCAGGCATTTTCCAACTACTTTCTAAAACTATGTGACTTGACTGAAAAAATCATATAATGTCATGAGGAATGTCAATGTTTTATGTTGTCTCCCATCTTAAAAGTTAATAATGATTCTGTTTTTAACTTTATTGTGGACACTATGACAGATGTCCCTGTTTCTGCCCACCTCCACCCGGCCCCCGCCTCTCCTTCCCTCCAACCATCGCCACACTGTTGTCTGTGTGTCATGCACATATGTTCTTTGGCCAATCCCATCATCTTTCATTGTGAAGTATAATATGGATGTTGCATTTTATTCATAACAATAAAAATAAACAAACTGAAAGCACTGTCATGAGAATTCTTATACGTAACTACTCTGAAGTCCACCATGGTGCTAATGAAAGAACAGGAGCTTGAGGATTGGATGGTTTCTGTGTGAGACCTGTAAGTCGCTGTTACTTACTAGCCAGGTGTGGGCTTGCACAGAAGCCATGTGGCACTGTGGTCATGGTGGATGGTGGTGGGGAGGACATAGACTGAATAAGCAAACACTATTTCCTAAATGTGTTTGAGTTGGTGCTTTGTGTGGACAAGTTTTTAATAGGTGCTTTAAAATTTTTTTGGACATAGAAAAGACACTTGACAAAATTCAAAACCCATTTATGATTTTTTTTTAGAAAATTCTACATTTAACCTTATATCTGTACAAAAGACAAGAAAAATAAAAAGATTATAAAAGAAATAAAATGGCCTGTGTTTGCCTATGATATTGATACAGAAAAGCCTACAGTATCTTCAACTATTAAATAATATGATTTGCAAGGTCATGGCATATAAGATTATTATATAAAAATTTTTATTAGCATCAAAGAATTAGAAAATAAAATATTAACTTCCATTCTCTATAGCACCAGCAAACAACATATTTGAATACATTTAACAAAATGCATGCTAAAAACTACAAATATTTTAGTAGAAATTAAAGAATAGCTAAATAAATGTGCATATATATATATATATATATATATATATATATAATCACACACACACACCATAATTTTGAATAACGAGGTGGACAGAAGAGAACTTGCAAGGTCTCAGTTCTCCAGAACTCTATAGACTCAGTGCTGTCCCAGTCATAATGACAGTGGGCTTTTTTAGATAGAAATGGACAAATAAAATTTGTATGGAAATATAAAGAATGTAGAATACCTCAAGTAATCTTATCAAAGGTAAGATTAGAATGAGTAATTAGAATGAGTAATTACCAAAGGTAATTAGAATGAGTAGTTTCAAGACCTACTATAAACTTGCAGCTCTTAAGACAGTATGACACAGAACAGAGATCGACGTCTACATCAGTGGGACAAAACGGCTCAGAGCAGAAGGGCCAGCCCACTCATGGTCATCTGATTTTCAGCACAGGTGCCAAAGCAACCCTATGGAAACGGGAAACTTTCAACAGATTGTACAAGGACGATTAAATATCCATATGGAAAAAGAAAGTTGACCCCCTCACAGTATACACAAAAATTGATTCAAAATGGATCATAAAGCTAATTATAAAACCTAAAACAATGAGGCCTTCAGAAGAAAAATAAAAGATAATAGCTATGTGACTTGGGAACGGACACTGATTTCTTAAAAACAGAAAGCAATGCTTATAAAAGAAAATAAATAATAAATTCGACTTCAACAAATTTTAAAACTGCCTAGCCAGGTGCCTAAGTTAGCTGGAGCATTGCCCTGTATGCCAGTTCCATCCCCAGTCAGGATGTGTACTGGGGGCAACCAATTGTTTCTCACTCTTGGTCTGTCTCTCCCTTTCTTTCTCTCCACAATCAATAAACATATCCTTGAGTGAGGATTAAGAAGAAAAAAAGAAATCAAATAGCAAACCACAGATCAGGAAAAATATATATTTGTAATTCACATTTGACAAGACTGAGATTTAGGATATATAAGGAACCCGCTAATTAAAAAGGCAACCCAATTTTTAAAATGGGCATAAGACTTGAACAGACATTTCAGGAAAGAAGATGCACAAATGACCAATGTTTACTAACACTGTGTGCCATTAGGGAAATGCAAATTAAAACCACAGTGAGATACCATTGCATATAAACCAAAACAGTTAAATTGACTGACTATTCTGAGCGTGTATGAATCAGAACTCATTGTTGTTGATAGAAGCTTAAAATGGGAAAGGCCACTTTGGAAAAGGGTTAGCGCTTTCTTACCAAACTAATCACACAACTTCCCTATGACACACCAATTCTAGACCTTTACTCCAAAGGAAATCTGTTCCCCTAAGAAATACTTGTATAAGGGTGTACACAGCAGCTTTATTTGTAATATCCAAAAACTGAGAACGTCACAGGTATCCATCACTAGGAAAATAAGTAAACTGTGGTGTGTGTTTGTGTGTGTGTGTGTACCACCTTACTCAGTAGTCAAAAGGAATAAACTGATAATAGGTAACAGAACACATGAATTGCAGAAACAGCACACTGAGTGAAAGGAGCCAGATACAAACGACGACACACTGTCATCCATTTACAGGAACGTCTAGGACAGGCAATGCTGAGTAATGATGGAGGGAGGGTAGAACACTGGTTGCCTCTAGGAGGTGGGTATGGAGACTGACTGAAAGCGGCATGAGGAGCTTTTCTGCGGAATGGAAAGGTTCTATACCTGTGCTGTCCAAGGTAGGACTACTGGCCACGCAGGCCCACTGAGCACTATGTGCTAGTCTGCATCGAGCTGTGTTCTAGGTATAAGATACACACCAGGTTTTCACAACTTAATAGGGAAGAAAAAATGTAAAATATCTCATTAGTCATATTTTAGATAATTTACTTAATATACTAGTAAAGTAAATTTCAGTAGTTTCATTTTATTTTTTAATGTGACTAATAGAAATTCTAAATTATATTGAACATGTGGCTTATGTGCTTGCATTATATTTCTATGGGACAATATTGTTATATATATATATATAATATTTTTTTATCCTCATCCAAGGACAGTTTTTCATTGCTTTTTTAGAGAGAGAGGAAGGGACAGAGAGAAACATCAGTGTGAGAGAGAAACATCAATTGGTTGCCTCCCATACCCACCTGGACCAGGGACATATGTGCCCCAACTGGGGATCGAACCCACAACCTAGGTATATGCCCCATGGGGAATGAAATCTGCAACCTTTCGGTTATGGGACAATGCTCCAACTGAGCCACACCAGCCAGGGCATTTTATATTTTGATAAGGGTTTGGGTTACATAGACGTATGCATTTGTCAAAATTCCATGAATGTTTGCTTAAGATTTCCACATTTCATTATATGTAAATGTTTCCTGAAAAGAAAAAATCTGTAATAATATATAAATATTAATATTAAGGTAATGATATGCATACTAAAATATTTAGAGAGCAGTGTACTGGCATCTGTAATTTATTTTGAAATGTGCTTAAAAATAAGATAGATAGATGAATGGAGAGAAAGATTGTTAGATGGATAGATATGCACCAGAGCAGAGGTAGTAAAATATTTATGATAGAATTGTAGTGAATATACCAGTGTTCAATGTAATATTCTCTATGCTTGAAATTTTCCATAGTAGAATTTAAAAAATAGAATTCTTATAGTTAATATCATGTTTAATGCTGATATATTGAACATTTTCTTCCCAACAGTGGTCTCCACTGGGGGGTGATTTTGTCCCCCAGGAGATAATTGGTGACATCTGGAGATACGTTTGGCTGTCATCTCTGGGGAGGGAGAGGATGCTATCAGCCTCTAGTGCGTGAGAAGCCAGGGGTGCAGCTCAGCATGTCACAGTGCACACAAGATCCTGCTAAACAAAGAATTATCTTGCCCTAAATTTCAGTAGAGCTACTCTTGAGAAAACCTGCCCTATTATCACAGATAAGGAAAAGGTCTCTGATTTTGCTATTTCTATTCACCATTGTACAGCAGATCCTAGCCAGTGTGGTAAGTTAAGAAAAAAGACAAAACATTTTTTGAAAAGATGAAATAATTTTGCTTAATTTGCAGACAATATGACTATATGATTATGTAAAGAAAATACTAAGTAAGGAATCTATTGTTAAAATTACTAGAATTATTAAGAACAGTTAGCAAGGTCATAGGATCAAGGTCAATCACATAATCACGTGTGTTCTACATATTAGCCAAAGACAACTGAGAAATCAAATATAGAAGCAATACTATCTGTTCATGATTTGGGAGTAAGCAAAGAGTTTTCAGACAATGCTGTTTCTCAATTCCAAAGATTTTTCAAAATATGATATATTTGACAATAAAACATAAAGGTAGATTAAAGAAACTGGGAGTTTCGGCAAGGCTGGCATTCCCCTTAGATGTTTCTTTTATCATCCCCAGAGTAAACACACCTTCTCTAAATATCTTCTGACAGAAGTTGGGCAGGGGTGAGGAGAAAGGAGGATGGGGAAGAGTATGCTTTTAAAAAGTTTTACCTGACCTATATCAACTAGCAAACACTTGGGCACTCTTACAATTTGCTCATGAACTTCAGGCTAACAATAATTCATCCTCAGTGTTTGTTCTGCAATCCCATCACATATTTCCTCACTGTGCAGCAATTCATACAGAGGGATGAGTCTGAGGAATTAGCTTGACCCTAGAATAACACAGGTTTGAATAGTGTAGGTCCACTTATACCTGTGCTGCTTTCCATCCACGGCTGGTTGTCTGTGGATGCAGAGGGCTGACTATGTGCACCGGTCTAGGCTATTTTATGTAGGGCATGTGAGCATCTGTGGACCTGGGTCCTGGAACATGTCCTCTGTGGATACCTAGGAAAAACTAAGTTTTAGGAGAGTAAAGTTACGTATGAATTTTTGATCACGTGGGGGTCTGTACCCCAACCCTGCATATATCAAGGATCAACTGTACCGTTTTCCATCTGAGATTGATTGAATCTGCAGATGTGAAACCCAGGGGTGCCAGGGGCCCAGGGATGACTGTATATATTGGAAAACACCTGCCCCTAAGTGGACCCCTGTAGGTCAAACCCATATTGTGCAAGGGTCAACTGTATTTGGTCTTTTTGTGTCCAGTGGAGCCTCAACTGCATATCAATACATTGTGCTACCCGTCAAGTCAAGGAAACAGTTTTCTGTGTCAGAAGAAAAGGTTACAAAAATCCTAGTTTAAATGCATAGGTATGCATTGCAAGGTGTGCCTTTCTTTTGCTCAAAGCAATCCTTCCCAACAATACAGTGTGTTCTCTCACCAGGGCCCCAGAGAAAAGGGGCTAGAAAGTTAACCTAAGGTTATATTTCTACACAGATGCAGAACACATTATAGTGACCCCTTATTTATATCCTTTCACCCAAGATACATGTTTAACCCACTAAACATACAAATCTACAAAGCAATACACATATGATCATTAGGACTTGACTTTTTCCATGGGACAGTAATTTCCCTATGATCTTTTGACTGATCCACTTACTATCTATGCAACTCATCTTAACAGCATGCCAGTTTCTTCATCCTGGAGGTTATAAGCATGTTTACTTCTTTTTTTTTTTAAGATTTTATTTATTTTTAGAGAGAGGAGAAGGGAGGGAGAAAGAGAGAGAGAAACATCAATGTGTGGTTGCCTCTCACATGGCCCCCACTGGGGACCTAGCCTGCAACCTAGGCATGTGCCCTGACTGGGAATCGAACTGACAACCCTTTGGTTCGCAGCCCGCACTCAATCCACTGAGCCACACCAGCCAGGGCACATGTTTACTTCTAATAACACACGACAGTGACACATCAATTCGTGGCACAGAGCAATTTCAGTCTAGCGAAAATACCCTCCTACCCACTCCAAACTCAGCATGTTTCAAAGTGAATTTTCAAATCTTTATGCCAAAATCCATGCTACCCACACGTATTTTTTAAAAAATCTCAGTTAACAAGCACCTTTATTGTTTTAGTTCCAAAAGTCTAGACTCAGAGTCCGTTGCCTCCTTTGTTCTCGTCAGAACTCACATCGGCCCGCTGGTCAAACGCCAGGGTGGTCAGGTCTGAAAGCATAGTCGAATCCCAGTCACAAAAGAACACAGGTGGGCTCGGGTCCTCTGGCTTGAACTTCGAAACCTTTAAGTTCTGTCACTTTGGCCTTTTAGACAGCCTCTTTATCATATGATATCATTAATTATCCTGGAGAACTGTATTTGGCTCTCCCCGAGCATGTCACTAGATGTACACACAGGACTTGCGTTTGACTGCAGCGAGGGTTAGAGCAGGCAGAGCTGCGCTGAGGTGGTGGTGGTCACGGCCGTGCTGTTGTGGGTGTTGTTGTTGTCCTCGTCTCTTATGTCAGAAGTCTCCTGCGAACAGTTCTTCAGAACAGTCCCCTACATGGGAACTGGAAGGTGGAAAGTTCTTCAAGCATTGCTTCTGCGACCCAGGGCCCCAGTGAAGGTCGGGTATCTCTGGCCCAGGCACCAGGCAGCCCTTTAGTCGGCCTTGGGTGATGTGGGGGTTGGTGGGTGGGCAGGGCTTTTCCTGCAGCTCAGTGGGCCCTGCGCTGCCATGGTGCCACTGCTTCTGGTTGGTCTCCCCTGGGGCAAGGCAGGGTTCCAGGCCCCCTAGTGTGGACAGAAGCCTTAGCCAGTATCTCTGGGCTCACCTGCTGGACTCAAGTCCTAAACATAGGGACTGAGAAGTTAGAAGTGGCATCTGTCCCTTGCAGCTCAGAGGGACTTGTGGTCTTTATCAGGACATCACTCAAGGTGAGACCAGTAGACTGGTTCTTTCTGACTCTCCTACACAAATATTGTTTCATTCCAAGTGGTTCACTTATTCCCTCAGATGTAGTAGCTCCTGGCCTTTGGCACAGAGAATAGACGCAAGCAGGTACCTAGCCAGTTAATCCATTTGGAAGAGTACGGAAAACTGTCATCCCACGCCACCGTTTTTGGCCCTGTCCCAATGAGGCATTTTGCCTGCTCCATGGCTGGTGAAGATGTCATTGCAAAGCACCCAGTTAATAGCAGCCAGGGCACATTCAGGTTACCTACCCCCGTGGCTTCTGACTAGAGAGTGCATGCTCTCCTCTTCTGGCCTTCTTGGACGATTCCCACCCCAAGCCCGCTACTTCAAACACCCACAGCCTGCTGACGGTGCCAAGTGACACAGGGCATTATCTAAACCCCAAAGACATCTGCAAAATGTGGGTTTGACAGCAAAGCATACAAGCAGATTGAAAAAAATCCGTTGTTCTGCTCTGGTTAGTGTGGCTCAGTGGATTGAGTGTCTGTCTGCCTGCAAACCGAAAGGTCGCTGGTTGGATTCCCAGTCAGGGCACATGCCTGACTGGTGGGCCAGGTTCCCAGTTGGGGGCATACTAAAGGCAACCAATCAGTGTATCTCTTGCACATTAATGTTTCTCTCCCTCTCTCTCTCCCTCCCTTCCCCTCTCTCTTAAAACAAATTACATCTCTTTTAAAAATATCAGGAGTTCTGGGATGCTGGGAGCTCTCATAGAAATGTTATCTTCCCAGCAGTAAGTTATGCCCTTTCTGACGGTCCAGATGGAAGGTGGGAAGGGTGCGGGGGGAGAACTCTTGAAAGGTTCATCTGAGTATTATCAACTAATAATCACATGCCTACTCTTCAGATTATCATCTTATTTATGAAATTTTGTAACAGTTCATTCTCAGCGGTTGCTCTGAGTTTGTATAACATTTTAACACCGCACAGCAGTGGACCTCGCTGTAGTCTTTATTTAGCTCCACGTCCTGAGATGGCAGATTGGGAATAGGCTTCTGTACCACATAGCCCTCACTACAGCAGGACAATAGGAACTTAGCCATAGAAGGAAATAATTGATAAACTGGGCCCATAAAATGGACGATTTCTGCTCAGCAAATATACCATTAAAAAATGAAAAGGCAAGTCACAGATGAGGAGGAATTATGTGTGTGTGTTATATCCAGAACATATAGAGAAATCTACCTCAATATAAAAAAGACAGCTCTTTCTAAGGACCAAAGACTTGACCTAATGTAACGGAGGACTCCCCTCCACCTGGAAATAAGTGAGAGGTTGGGAAGCACCAAGGATGGCCCAGGTGTAGCAGCCCCAGTGTGGCTGCCAAACCAGCATACATTGCCCTGGCAACCAGGGAGACACACGCTGGCTGTGCAGGGGATTCTGGGTGGGGCAGAAGCCTTTTAAAGGGAGAGCATGCAGAAACGTTGCCCTCTTGGATTCTCCCCCTTTTCCTGCCTGCTGTGGGCTGGAGTTCCTGGGCCCTGGGCCTTGGGGACCTGTGGTCTGGGAACATTCCTGGGGCCCCTCCTTGAGCCCCTCCTTGGGCACTCCAGAGCCTGCCTGGAACACAGCAGACACTGGTCCAGTAAGAGGGGAGGAGAAGAGGTCAGGCTGGTAGCCCAAGAAGCATGGCTGGACGGCAATTCCCACACTGACCCCCATGCATGGGAAGCCATAGAGGCAGCTGTCCACCTGTTTCCAGTACCAAATTCTGCCTCCAGAGCTTTTGTGCGCTGGCGAAGAGCAGTTGGACCCCACTGGTTGTTTGGTAATACTAACACTCCACCAAAGTATGGAGGTGGTCATGTGCATGGAAAAGGCACTTAGCAACATCAATCAGGGAAATGCTAATTAAACCACAATGTGATAGCACTACATAACCACAAAAAAAAACAAGTTAAAAAATATCTAAAATTAAAAAGTTATAATACCAAGTGTTAGCAAAGATATGCAGCAACTGGAATTCTCATACATTGCTGGTGAAACTATAAAATAGGAGAACCACCTTGAAAACGGGTAGAATAGTATGAAATTAATCATGCCCCTACCAAGGGGCCAGAGGGTACTTCTAGGGGTGATGGATATGTTCATTACCTTGAATGTGGTGATGGTTGTGTTACTGGACAGGCGGGCGGGTCTGCCTCAGGCCAGCCCGTGGTGTGCAGGTTCCTGACTTGGTGTAGGACAGTTTTCACAACATGAGTGCAGGTGATTTTGAGAGTACGTTTATTCAAGCTGGGCTCAGTGGAACAAAGGAGGGGCTTATGGCAGAAGAAGGAACAAGAGAGAGCCTGGGCAGTGCTCTCCTTTGGCTCCCTAGAAATGTCATAGGAGTGAGCCAGTGTGGGGCCACATTTAGTTCACTGGAAGTCAGAGAAAAAGGGGGCCTTGGAGGGAGGATCGGGGGTAAGCCTGAGTGGAGCCGCCACTGCCCATTGCCCTTCTGGCTGCAAGTCTCCTGGGGACCCTTAGGGTTTAGGAGGAAGTAAAAAGTTTATGCTGAGGAAGGGGCAGGGCATGCTGCAGAGTGAACCCGCACTGAATCTTTATCCTGAGGGCTTTTGCTCCTTCTTCTGTTGGTGAGAATCTTAGGGGAGGGTTTCAGCAGAATATTCACCACCCTTCCAGGTGTATTTTTAATATGCTGATGCATCAAAATGAGCATATAGGATGGTTTGGAAATATTCTTTGGTCTGTTATACTGTTTTACTTGTATCTCGGGTCTGTTTAGCTTTAATGGGGTTTATTTGTTCCCCTAACTTCATCTGTCCTTGAGTTTGGCTGACACAAATGGCATTAATTGGGTCTCTGTTTTCTACTTCTAAGACCAGGGTGACTTAAGCTATGTATTCTTAGATTAGGGAGGAGAGGTATAAACCATTCACTCTCAAGTGTCCCTGGTTAGGGGAGGTCAGATCTTGCAATTCACCAGCTGGCTATAAGTTGCTGAAACTGTTTGGCATTGTTTAACTTTCTTGTCTCAGTTTCCATATTCCATTTGCCCAGGCATTTTCCTAGCTTCTTACTATCCAGTCATAGTTGCAGAGATATATACATAAGCTATAACTCATCAAACTGTACACTTTAAATATGTGAAGTGTATTGCATGTCAATTATATCTCAATAAGACTTGGGACTGGGCTCTGTGCTGGGGCTCCCAAACGTGGTGCAGTGCTCTGCCTTTCCACGCAGAGTGGAGCCGGGAGAGAGCCATGCTTTGCCCATTGCCATTACTTGAAAAAACAGCACCAGAAGGGGTTACCATGGGGGAAACATTAAGATCATTAGAATGTCAAGAGGACAATCAAGACTGTCTCTCAGGAAGACTGCACTGGATCTGCCTGTGCTACTCGACAGTATTTAACACAGTCCAGCATCCTCCAGCTAACAACTTTGAAGTCAGTTTGAAAGGGAAGCACGTTACCTCCACAGTATTGCTTCAGCATGTATTGTCACGGTCCTTGGAATTACAGGTGCCAGATTACAGTTAACACTGGACGGGAGCGACAACAGAAATGATTTCGGGAGGATTATAGACTCCTCAGCCACACAGCTGCGGGGAGAAAGAGGGCTTTACTTCAGCCTTCCTTGGGTTCCAGGTGAATATGTCATCATGGCTAGTGTTCCTCTTACGGACTCGAGACAGATCCGAAGTCACAACTTTGACATTCTGTAAGAAGGAATTACCAAAGCCATTCTTAAATAATTTAAGGTGGGAATGGAACTTGAAGCGATAAACAGAGAACCTTTATCTGATCTGCACTGCAACTATTGCAGGTATTAAAGGAGATAAAGTTTTAATTACATTTGATGGCTGTCGAGGAGCTCAGCTCCATCTCAACTTGTGTAAAGTTGCGAGACAGAGCCTCTGGCACTTCAGTGTGTAACTAGATCATTGTTTCTCAAGCTGACACCATTGATATCTGGGGCCAGGTAATTCTTTGTCGTGGGACTGTTTTTGGCACAGTAGGATGTTTAGCAGCATCCTTAGCCACCACCCACCAGATGCTGGTAACGCTTCCCCTTCCTCTCAGTTGTGACAACCAAAAATATTTCCAGACAAATGTCCCAGGGGAGACACGTGGCACTAGCTGTGTACTCCTCACACGAAGGAGGACCTCTTTCATGTGTGGGTCTGTCTAGGTTTGGCAACTACAATCCAACATTATATAATTTATATGCATACATGATTCACTTATCATTTATTGTTTTTAGTAATCACTTTGATTTTTAATTAAGACTTTTAGTATAAATGCACACACATATTTAGTAGCTACATTAGACAAGTAAATTTGTATGGGAAAGTGATAAACCCATAGTGTAATTTGTGGAAAAGCATGGACTAATGAAGTCATGAATGAAACTGGTTTTTAGGTGACATTTACGTACCAAACAAAGTCAAAACAGAAAAGAATTATTTGAGAGTTTTGAATTAAAAGGCTGACGGAAGCACATGTTTGGTATTACATACGTAAACATTGAAGCTTTTGGGGGTTTCGAGTACAATTGTTCTTCAGGTTGCTAAGACTGAAAAACCATTTATAATCACTTGAGTGATTAGCAAAAGATTGAACCAGGGATGTTTGCTTAGGAGCATTGGGTGAGACACAAGATTGAAGTACCACTGTCCAATCTGATGTGGTTAGGAACTGGCTAGTAAGATACAAGACCCAGCTATGGAAAATACAAAGCAACCCATTTTCACTGCAACTGACAACTGCACCGATATTGCTACCAAAGAGAATTCTTTGGTATTATGCAATTTGAACGTGAGAGTGAAAAGATATATGTATTTTCCTGGCTTTATTATTTATAAACAAGTAGCTCTGAACTGAATAAAACTATGAAGGATTGATTACATTGTGACAAATGTGCTTTGGAATTCAAGTTTTGCGTAGGAGGTCTTTTGACGGCACACCTGCAGTGAGTTAAAAACATTTGGTTTACCCATACTGAGAGCTTGCAACTGACTATAATCAGTTTATAAAACCTTCACTGAGAAAAGCCTTGTTGTGAAATATGTCAGAAGAACTAACAACTATGTTTAGTGACACAGCAAAACCCAATGGGGTGAATTTAAGATCATTCCTGTTATAATGTAATAATATGGAAGCTGAAGCATAGCTGGTACTGCATGGTATGTTAGGATCTTTGTGAGAGGAAAAATTGCATCAGGAATGTCTGAACTATGAGACGAATTCTTCATGTTTCTAAAAAATAAGAAACTACTTTGGTTCTATTTTTTTATGTGTAAACTGGGTAGTTATTCTTGCTCATTTATCGGTTTTCATCATTATCTTCACTGATGTTTATGCTTCCCTGTGAGGACGCGTGGCAACATGTTTTGCCAAGCAATACATCACCAAAGGTCAAAACAAAAGTTAGAAGCTTGGAAGAATCATTTTACACTTGTTTGGCATCTTCCACAATTTACCAATGACTGTCAGTGAAGGTTATTACCTGAATATTGCCAATCTGAAAAGTTATACAGATAAATTTGACAGCATGATTTAAAGTTTATTTTTCATTAATAGAAGATCCATATATAAGAAAATCATGGCCCTTTTTATAAAAAGTAATTGAAATGTAACTATAACTTTCTTTTTTAAATATACTTTATTGATTATGCTATTACAGCTGTCCCATTTTTTCTCCCCTTTATTCCCCTCTGCCCTGCACCAACCCCTCCCACTAGCATTCTCCTACCTTAGTTCATGTCCATGGGTCATACGTGTAAGTTCTTTGGCTTCTCCATTTCCCATACTATTCTTAATCTCCCCCTGTGTATTTTGTATCTACCATTTATGCTTCTTATCCCCTGTACCTTTTCCTCCATTCTGCCCTCTCCCCACTGATAACCCTCCATGTGATCTCCATTCTGTGATTCTGTTCTTGTTCTAGTTGTTTCCTTAGTTTTTGTTTCTTTTTAGGTTCAGTTGTTCATAGTGGTAAGTTCATTGTCATTTTACTGTTCGTATTTTTCATCTCCTTTTTCTTAGGTAAGTCTCTTTAATTTTTTTTTTATTTTAATTGTTGTTCAAGTACAGTTTTCTGTCTTTTACTCCCATCCCAGTCCACCCCGCACAGCCCTCCCCACCTCCCTCCTGTTTCCACCCCCCTTAGTTTTTGTCCATGTGTCCTTCATACTTGTTCTTGCACACCCTTCCCCTTTTCCCCTGAAATTCCCTCTCCTCTCCCCTCTAGTCACTGTCAGTCTGTCCTCTATTTCAGTGTCTTTGGTTACATTTTGCTTGCTTGTTTGTTTCGTTGCTTAGGTTCCTGTTAAAGGTGAGATCATATAGTATTTGTCTTTTACCCCCTGGCTTATTTCACTTAGCATAATGCTTTCCAGTTCCATCCATGCTGTTGCATAGGGTAGGAGCTCCTTCTTTCTTTCTTCCACATAGAATTCCATTGTGTACATGTACCATAGTTTTTTGATCCATTCATTTACTGATGGGCACATAGGTTGCTTCCAGTACCTGGCTATTGCAAATTGTGCTGCTATAAACATTGGGGTGCACAGGTTCTTTTGGATTGGTGTTTCAGGGCTCTTAGGGTATAATCCTAGCAGTGGAATTACTGGGTCAAAAGGCAGATCCATCTATT
>PVKM010020988.1:0-13621 GCA_004027735.1 Carollia perspicillata
TTTTTTTTGTATAAAAACAGACTTGCATTAAGACAGCAAAAGACTTTTTTCTATCACAATGCCTATAATAGAAAATTTAGTTTTCTATAATAGAAAACTAAATGAGCTTCAGTGTGATTAATAAAGTGCCATAAACACACTCAAACGTTTAAAGTTTTCTTAAAAGGGGTACTTCTTTAAGGACTTTTCTCTACTTTATACTAAATAACATAGATTTTTAAAAAGCAACACTATAACAGGTATAGGAAAATAGGCTCATCATACAAGAAGCTGATGTAGCTAAGTAAACTTAATTTAATATTCTTTGTAATTACTAATGAAATAAACATTTTAGTCATAACCTTTGTTCACAGTATAGACAATTTTCATTTTAAAAATTAAATAAACCAGACTAAATTAAATAAGCTTCCTTGATATTTTGAAAAGTTTATTTTATCTGCCTAGTTTGTATGATGAAAGTCAGAAACACTTTATGTATTGAAGAAGCTATTTTAAACGCCAGAAACAGTACATTTTCGTAACCTGTTTTATCCTGGCACTTTCAAGTTGTTCAATTTGAATAATCCACTGTTAACCAGAGATCTACTTGAAAGTTATTGCCCAATTTTTATATTCAGCTTACTAGCATTATAAATAAGATTAAAAGTTGCATAAGGTAAACTAAGAGTATAACAAAACTATAATTTTGCAATATTATTACCCCCAGAATACTAATAGCTATTTCTGCATAGAAAAGGTGCTTTCAAAGGAAAACAAACAAATGAACAACAAAGCCTCTCAGGTTAATAAATAGCAAAAAGTAAAAAAATAAGTTCTTAACTTAAAATTGCACTATTTCACAAACTGATAGGTTCGCTGGTATTCTCACCTAGTATTATGATAAAGATTGTAGACAGCTCAGTTTTAAATAAATAAATAAATACATACATACATAAACAAACAAACAAACAAACCTCCTTCTCTGAAACAAAACATTTTGAAAGCTAGTCAAGTTTATAGGCATTCAAAGAGGAACTTAAAATAATGTTAGGCAGAGATAGCAGTATAAACAAAATATGTGCATTTGGAAGGAGAATAAATTTGGAAGAGTGAAATGATCAACACACTGAGACAAAAGGTAGAGAAGAAAGCATTTTGGGGCCACAAGTTTGAATTAGTGTGGGGCTGGCTTTGTGGTCGGTCATTTGACTGAGAAGTTCTTGGTCAGCCTACAGGTCCTGTGAAGACAGTGGCAGACAGAGAGGTCAAGCCAAGGTAGTTAGACTGATGTGTGAGTTTTCTTGCAGGTATTTTTGTGTGCCAGCCCAGGCTTGGGAGACTTTCATGAACTAAGACCCAGAGCTTTCCAACCTTTTGCTTTGTATTTATGTCAAATATTCCATGAAGACAATAGCTTTAAAGAATAAAGCTGATAATTTATGGCTGGTTCTTTTAAAGCTAATTAACCAACCTTTTTGAAATTAAATAGTTTTTATAATGCTGTATACCCAAATTATAAAATTTAGTTATCAAAGAATTACTCTATATCGGTGAAACCACTTTGTTGGTCACACCTCAGCTTGGTAAACTACATATGGTTCCTAAATTTTACTCTGTTGTACATACAACTTATATCTGGGATATATGTGGGATTATGCTTCCCAGCAAAACCTATATAAACTGTTTGATCTTCATTCCTTCAGTATAATTTTCATCACCATCACTTACTTAATTATTGTAGTCATATGCATAAGTGTTTTTCTTCAACAAAAGTCCAGTAAATCATACTCATCATCAATTTACTAAGGTTAAAACACATGATACATTTTATTTCTCAAATTTAGCTAAAATGTGTTAGGTAAGAAAGACTTTAAATAAATTTAAATGATTATAAACTTAGTTATGAAAACATATGTGTGCATTTTCTCTGAATTTTAGATTATTTTGGATTATATTTGGAAAATTAACCTCACAGTATTACCCACTATAATATGGTCACAGACATGGACTCAAGACTAGTCCACATACACTTGAACTAGTCTTTTCTTTGTTTGCTAATATGAGCCCACTATCACTTACCTAGCTGTTACAGCAAAATGCTACAAAGATTTCTTACAGTGTACTCACAGTTTGCACTTCATCACTGAGACCAGGGAAAAACAGTTCAAGGACCAGCGCATTCTTTCACACACACTTGGAATAGACTTGCCTCAGCTACACGAGAGCACAGAGCAAGGCAGAGACAAATGGAAGAGAAAATTTGGGTTCTCCATAAAAGGAAATATGAAATCCCATCATATCATTTTACTCCCTAAAGGTTAATCACTATTATTAGTGTTCCTCATATAAAGTAATATTTTACAAAAAGAAAAGGAAAGGAAAAAGAAAACAAGGGACAGGTAGAGGTTGATTTTAAGGTAAAACATAACTGCTACACTCTCAATTTAGTAACTGTCAGGAGACCTAATTTGTAAATCATAGCTGCCTTCTCCCACCTTTCATTCTACCTTCTCCTTATCTTTTGTAAGTGCCTCAGTTGAATTTTTTTTTCCCTTGTAGAATGACACAGATATCCACTCATGTATGATCTGTATCCTTGGTGGACTTGTCTTTAATGGCTTCCCACAAGTTTTCATTGCTCAGACTTCAGAGAAAGTGAGAAGGGGCATCTTAGTCAATCTCCTGGGTTTATATCTGGTCATTTGCCTCCCTTGTCCTTATTGTATTTGCCTGAGGTCATCAAGACCAATTATCCCCGGCCAGTACAGAAAATACTTACATTGGTAAGAGATTCAGTAGCATACGGACTTCACAAATGGCCAGGGGACACGCTGAGCTTGGAATTTACCTGCAACACAACTAAGTTTCCTGATGGAAGCATTCACCCCCTGGCCATAGAATTTCAAGTTCCATTCATACAAGGTCTCAGAGTAAAAAGCAAAAATATGCTGAGCTCTAATTTAAATCATATGCCAACCTACTGTAGAAGAACAATGCAATCTCATGGTAAATAATTTCCTTGCTATCCCTAATCTGAGAATTCAGTACATATCCCACCATCCCGGCAAGCTAGTATTTTTGGGGAACAGAACATGGTGGTAAACACCACTGAAAAATTCCATGGATGTGGGCTCTTGGCTATCTTCATTTGTCTTAGCATGAATCTCCTTGTTGGAAATAAGGTTGTATTACCACCATAAAATGGTGAAGTCAATGAAAAAGGCACATTTTGCACACAGAAATAGTGCTTCATGTAGAAACACTGCCAGCAGGTAATGCAAAACTGATACTGAAGAATATGTTGTATTTTCCATGGAAAAAAAGCAAATCTGTGCCACTGGATAGCCCGCTGGTTTCCCTGGGGAATAGCACTGTATTAGAGACTCAGATTTGGCCTCTGTTGCTGCCAAGTTGAGCATTTACTAATAGAGGTAGCCAGGCCAGCATTAGCGAAACTGCCTGGTTGAGCCCATGAATTAATCATCCCTGTCACTATGGTCACTTTGTACACCCAGTCATTTCTTTATTCCAATTAAGATCAGAAACCCACATCCCATTCTGCATCCTTCACTGCCATCCCTAATCTACAGAGAAGAGTCTGTAGAGCTCCTCAAGGATGCTGCATGCTCCGTTTTCTAATACATTTGTTAGACCTCCTTGTACTGTATGCCCTCTGGGAACCCTTGAAGGGTATGGATGAATGGTGGCTTATCAGGGTGTACATAAAAATACATCCATTTTGCTTTTTCATAGTCCTTCTTTAAAGTAGTGCTTTTCAAATTTAATGTGCATATTAATCTTCCTTTTAATCTTGTTAAAACTATGAATTCTGATACAGTTGATATATTTAGTATTTGTAGCACACATTCTTGTTGATGTTGATATTGCTTGCCTGTATATCCTACTTTAATTAAATAAGGTTTATCACAAATATTCTCAAAGTATGATTTCCCAGACAGACTATCAATTGCATTTGGAAACTTTTTAGAAATCCTTAGTTGTGCCTCTATCTTAGAGTACCAAATTGCACACCTGGAAGGTGGGGGATAGGAATCTGTGCTTTACCAAAATAACCATGTGACTCTGACACTTGCTAATGTTTGAGAACCCAGTTACATAATAGCCTAGAAAAGTTTAGCTATTTCTATCTCATTAAGTAAGTGTAAGTTACCATTGAGATCTGGTTTCAATTTGCCAGTCTAGCAGACTATTTCACAGCACTTCTCAGTGTGATAACCAACACATTACACCTTGCATCCAGGGTGAATTTACTCAAGGAAAATAAGTCAGCACAAGATAATTTTATATTTCACTTTCTATTATCTAACCCCTTTAGAATTAACTCCCATATTGTTCTCTAGTCAATGTTCTCATCTGTTTTGGTGTACAGTCTATCTTGTTTTGAAGAGGGTTTTATTTTTGTACTGGAGCCATCCAGAACTAACATTTCTTTTCTTTTTCTTTTTTTTTTTTTTTAGTCGTTGCTTAAATACAGCTTTCTGCCTTTTACTACATTTTCTTATGGGACTAGAGGCAATGAGGGAATGAATGGTCAGTGTGGGTCCTAAGAATCTTTTATCAATTTGTGAGGAAACTGTTCACATACGGTCTGTGTACAGCTATTAGGCAAAGGGGAGATGACCCCCTAAGGGTTAGAGAAAGATGAAGGCTTTAGCTTCACTGACCAAAGAGGTTCATAGAATTTAGAGGTTCAGTGTTTTCAACCTCGCCATAAATCCTTCATGTTTTATGTCTCTACATCTCTTTTCCCATTCAGTGCTATTGTGTTGGCTTAAGAGAGTAGAAAGTTTGAGAATGAGGCAGCTCTGCATCTCTGAAACACAATTACGAAACAATGTAGGGCTCCTTCAAAGCTTCCATGGAGACCTTCTAGATCTCCACATTTATTTTTATTGCATTTTATAGCTGTTATTTTCCCATTTTCCCTGTCTATGTGTCCTAGAGTTTTCCAGAAGAACCAAATGTGATTATAATGACTACTATTGCCATAATGATTAAGTGCTTCGGTCATTTGCTTCCCAGAACTCTATACCTGCACTTCATCTCACACCATAAATGGCCTTAGCTGTTTGCCATCTTCTTCCCCCAAACTCCAGGCAAAAGATCATCCCTGACTTCTTAAATACATGCACAGTTCAATCCAAGAATTTCATTTCAAGATGCTTTTTTTCTTGGGAACAATTCAGGTACCAATTACTGTATTAGTTGGTATACTGACAAGAAAAAGATGTCACCCTTGAATGAGGCTACCTAATATAAATTTAGTAAAGAAATAGTTGACAGAAGTGTGGATGAAGTACAAGGAAAAACTCTAAGGGGTATTTCCATACATGGCAAAAACAATAGACTCATAAGGAAAAGGCCACTAGAAAAACACAGAATCCAAAAGAAAATGTAAGAGCCACAGTTGGAGAGGAGTAAGCCAGCCAGGGGAGAAACTATAGGAGTATTTAAGAAAATGCATGCCTTTCTTTTACTCTTCTTTCTCCCCTCTTTATATTGCCCATTGGTGGCAGTGAACAGTAAGTCAGAGGGCTCAGGAGCCTTCTGATGTAATTCATATAGACATACAGGTGGAGATTTCATGTAACGGGCAAATGGTCTATATCTGCACAGTGATTTACCTCTTATCAAGGCATCTCCCCTGAACACAATTTGTTGAGAAAATCTAGGAATGGTGAATTATGGAGCATAGTTCAGGTGGAAATAGGAGACTTTTTTAAAATAAAATTTGAGTGAGTAGCTTAGAGCAGTAAGGAACATATTAAGCATAATAGAGTTGTGGCATTTGACATTATTTAGTTGTAGCTTCCTTTACGTGTCCATGTAAAAGCAGCTCTTTGTTGTCCATTTTGGATTAGGTAATTGGACATTTCTTCATTTGCTTCATTTCTATCTCTTGATATTCCCACTACTGGAACTGCAAAAACCTTTTTAAACCTACCTTAACAAAAACTAATTTTAAGTTTCTATCAAGAACACTATTTTATTGTGAACAAAAAAGTTTTGTACAAATGAGCTTAGATCCTACTGACAGCACCTGTAGCATTATATAGCCATATAGCATTTAGCTCTAATATGACATATACAAAGTCTATCCAGAAAAGAGTCCAGCCATTGTTAACATAGTGAGAACAGTTTGCACAACATTGATCCAACCTGGCTACTAAGGAGAGTGGACTGGAATGCACATGTGTGAGTAATGATGTCTTCACTGTACTAGTCAGTGGGGGCAGTAGATGTCATTGAGTGAGCAAGTATACTGTGTGGCTGTTGCATTCACAATGACTGAGTGCATAGAACAATGAATCTGCATCAAATTTTTCATTAAGCCAGAACATTCCTCCATGGAAACTATTTGGATGATTCAGAAGGCCGCAGCTATGGGCAACTGGTGACTGGCAGCTTCATCATGACAGGGCTTCCCCTAATGCATGGTCTCAAACAGAGTTTTTCAGAGAAACATCAAATCATCCAGGTGACTCAGCCCCTCTACAGCCCAGATTTGGCACCCTGTGACTTCTGAATTTACCCAAAACTAAAATCACATTTGAAAATGAAGAGATTTAACACCATCAATGGGGCACCTGATGGTGATTAGAAGAACTGTGTGAGGTCCCGAGGTGCCTACTTTGAAGGGATTTTGAGGTGTCATTGTCCTATATACAATGTTTCTTGTCTCTTGTATCTTCTTCAAAAAATGTCTTTATTTCTCATATTACATGGCTGAATACATTCTGGACAGACCTTGTATATAAAATATTTCATAAAGTTCTTTTATTAAGAATATATAATATAACAACAATGCTGCTATCCATTTAAAAAATAGCAGAGAATTTATATCCTACCACTAAAACAGTTCCTTTGTTCTCCAGTGAGTGTGCTCGGGTATCTTTACATCCCTGAGTGTTAGATCTACTCCTGAATAGGGCAATGTATTCAGAAGTCTACAGCCTCACTTTTCTAACAAATAAGCTAAATATAACTTACTTTGGACCAAATTAGTTTGGCTGGCCACATATGACATACACTCCAATTTAAGAAAGACTTTCTGTTGGCTGTAGCCAAACCCTCTATGACTTACTGTGTGGCCCAATAAAGTTTCCTTGTTCTCAAGGCTGATGATGAAAAATTACATTAATATAATGAAACAAAATGCCCATTATGTGACATGGTTATGTTAGTAATAGAAAATTTTTTGCTTCAGAAAAAAAAAGATTAGCTCATACTTCCTCTTCCACAGCCTTCCCTCGTGTGCTTTTGAACATACTGTAGTCAGGTTTTCATCCCTATGTGCTACCAAGAAAGCCCTTGTCTAGGTTACTAATGCCTTTTATACTTCTAAACTCAGTATTCAGTTCTCAATCTTCAAGTTACTTTATTTATCAGAAACATTTCACTCAGTTAATCACTCTTTTTTCCATATGCCTATTTCACTCACCTTTCAGAACACCATATGCTACTAAACTATTTCTACATCATTGCTTGCTCAATCTTGGGCTCTCCTGCTCAGTCTTCCTTGTCTCTATGACTTTAGTCTTTGTATCTTCTTTCTTTTATTGACTCATTCAGTCCCACCTTTAGTCTTGACTCATGACTCCTGGATTTAAATCTCCAGTCCAGACCTCCTTCCTGGACCAAAACACAGACTCCAACTGCCTCCTCCACAACTTTACTCATATGTCTAACAAGTAAATCAAATTGAGATCTGATCAAAATGCCCTCTGGATCTTTCTATGTACTCCTATACCTATGAAGAACAGAAATCTTTCTCATATTAGTTAAAAGAAATATCACCTTTCCAATTTGTCCAGGCAGAATTTTCATTAATCATTCTTGACTCACTGTCCCTCAAGTTCCATGCCCATTTTGGAGAAAACATTATTATATACGATATATACCCAGATTTGATCTTTTTTCTTTCTCAACTTCATTGTTACCAAGTTGGTCTGTGGCGATATTATCTTTTGCCTAGGGTTTAATATAGTTTTCTAAATAATCTTCCATTTAAACTTAGCCCTGCCTCAGCCAATTTTCAACACAGCAACCAGTTACCCTTCTAAAATTAAGTCAACTTAAAACTTTCTAGGGGCTACAAATCTCCCTGATAATAAAAGCCAAATTCTTATTTGTTCTACAATGCTTGGTTTTATTTTATTCTTTAGCTTATGAGGTATTTCTCCAATACATCAAGCACATTCCCTGTTGGGAACCACTCTGCCTGGTTTCAGGAGTTGTAACTGCCCCCCATGGCTAAGGCTGAGTGAGAGACCTCTGGACTGTGAGCCACTGAGAAAACAAAGCTTATCTCCCTGGCAAGAGCACTGCCTCTGCCATCTCTATCCCCCAACGCTTGGTCAGTAGTCAATGATGGGTACGACCCCTCAGGGGAGAGGCAACCCAAGTAGACATGATCATGTGGGAGGCCATCAAGAAAGGACTCAGTGGGGGCTGCAGCAAAGTGAGGGCTAAGAACCCTCAACCCTCCCCGCCCCCGGCTATTTTGACATAGCCCGAGTCCCCTTTCTGTCTGGGAGAAGCTCTGGGAAAAGCGTTTCCTGGCTATAATCCACTTAAGCCTGAATCTTGATGGGGAGGGGGTGCAGCCCTCTGCTGGATAGAGCAAGTTCTGGGGTAATCGGGCATAACAAAGATTTTGTAAAGTCCTGTGAAGTCTGCTTTGCTAAGAGTGCTATCATCCATATGATAAGGGTCCAGGCAGGAAATGAGTATGTCTTCTAAAGTTTTTGCAACCCCCTTACCTGACAGACACTGACTCAGATTAAGCCCTCAGATTTCCTTCAAATGTTATCTAGTGTTTGATCCTTGCCACCTGACATTGATTGATGAGCTTTACCTGTATCCCTGTGTGTTATGAACCCAATAAAAGGGCATGGAGGAAGAGGCTATGGGCCCTTCTCCCTTGAAAGAAGCTAGCCACATTTCCTCCCCAAACAGATCATGTCTTGGTAGCATTATTTTCATCTGTGGCGGACTGGGGGGTCTGCAGGCAGAGCCCCCCACCAATTCCCAACTTTAGCACGTTTGTCTTAGGTCATCTTTCTAGAATCTCCTTTCCTGGAAAGACAACACACAACATACTTGCTCTTTATCACCTTCTGGTTTGTGCTCCAAAACTGATATCTCAATGAAGCTTCCTCTAACCATACACTGAATGACCTAATATGCTGTATATAACATATTCTTTTCCACTTCCTCCTGCAGGTTATCTTTTGTTTCCTGAATTAATCACTGTATGATACATTAGGAATTATAGTTCTCTGAAGTAATGGATTTATTTAAAACTTACAAACATTTTAAAATTCGTAGCTGAAAAAATTTGCTTTACATTTACTGGTTATCATATAGCTTATATTTAGGGAGGTAGAAGAGGGTGAGGGGGGATAAATAGTAATGGGAGGAGACTTGGGGTGCTAAACACATGATACAGTATGTAGATGATGTATTATAGAACTGTACATCTGAAACATATATAATTTTACTAGCCAATGTCACCCCAATGTATTGAATATTAAAAAAGAAAGCTTAGCTTTAGAAGCACATCTCATCACTGAGTGAATATATTATCATAATGTGCATTTTCACTCTCAAGTATTACTTCATTTCATTCCCATCTTCATATTATTTCACTTTAGTTTTCATTTATGCTATTATACTGTATTTTATACATTTAAAAATTATTGGCTTCTGGTCAAGATGACAGAATAAGAAAATGTATTACTTGAATCCTCCCACAACCACATCAAAATTACAACTAAACTACAAAACAATCATCATTCAGAATTGCCTGAAATCTAGCTAAATGGAAGTCTTAGATATTTAAAGAAGAAGCCATATTGTTATAGGTAGGAAGGGCAGAGACACAGAAAAGCCTGGTCCCACACCTATACATTGTCAATAAAAATTGGAGGCGATTTGGCTGGTGTAGCTCAGTGGATTGAGTGTGGGCTGGGAATCAAAAGGTCGCCAGTTAGATTCCCAGTCAGGACACATGCCTGGGTTATGGGTCAGATCCCCAGTGGGAGCCATGTGAGAGGCAACCACACATTGATGTTTCTCTCCCTGTCTTTCTCCTTCTTTTCCTCTCTCTCTAAAAATAAATTATATATATACACACACACACATTTTAAAAATTGGAAGGGATATCTTGGCTGCAGACATCCTCCCTGAGGATTTAGGGCTCCCAGTCCCACACCAGGGCCCCCCAGCCCAGGGCTCCAGTGTCAGGAAAAGAAGTCTCTATAACTACTGGCTATAAAAACCAGAAGGATTGTGGCAGTATGAGATGGAGGGCTCTAGAGTCTCAGGAATTCCTCTTAAAGAGCAGACCAACTCCAACTTACTGGCTCTGAGCTCCAGCACTGGGGGGAGCAGCTTGAAAGGTACCAGGGATATACAGGATAGAAGTGAAGTGTCTGGCATTAGAGCAAGACTTGAGGAGAGTAGCTTTCTTCTGAACAGAAGTGCTAGCGGAGGTCATTGTTCCTTTTCTGAGCACCCCCATCCCACAAAGAGGGGAAATATGGACACCATATCTGACTCTCCATCAACCTGGCTCACACTGTTCACCCACCCTGGTGATTTCCTGAGACTCTTCCCGACACAACTTGCAGGCCCACTCAAACTGTTTCCATTGGTTTTTCCATATGAACAGTCTGTCTTGGTTCATGTTTCACTCATTCCTAAAATTTCTCAGGCAAATGACATCTGGCCTTGATATGACCCATACCTCTGGTTAATTTGCCCCAGGTCTTTCACTAGTGGCAGCCGGCCCTGGCTCACCTCTTGGCCTCTCCTAGAAATATCTATGCCCGGCACAAATAACAGCCATCTGTAGATCACACATAAAGGGCAAAGTGTGATTTAGAAAATCCACTGGATTAGGAGGTTGTGGGAAGGCCTCTCAAGATCGTGGCAAAACTTTAAAATCTCATGTGAAAATCAGTGGGAAATGAATAGTTGACAAATTCAGCAAAGAAGTCCCCGTTTCCATTCTTGAATCTATTGGTTGAGGTAATGAGTCATATAATTCTACTCCCAAAGAGCTGCTTCATAGTGCTTCTTAGAGAATAATGAACATTCAAGGTCCACCTTAATAACAGGGATCTACTACCTTAATGGGTTTCAGCTCAAAATTTTAAAAGTCAGTTCTTTTAATTCACATAACAAAGTTACTTTTCAGAGCACCAGGGTGCCTTATGTATACTAGGCTAGAAAGTTCTAGACCTGCTTTAAGGAGTGCTCAGAAATACCTTTATCTAAGAACAGATAGTAATGCAATACAAAAAACTGTGACATACAAAAACTCAAAATATGAATAGTTAGAAATAAAATAATATGGATAAACCATCAGTAGTATAAAAATGATAACCAAAATTATTAACATGAGGTTGAAAGAGGGGATATTACTAGAGCTGTTACAAACATAAAAAGAAAAACAAGAGACTGTCATGAAGAAATTTCATCTAGTATATTTGACTCAAACAACAAAATTTACCAAAAAAGGCACAATGTAAGACATAAAACATTTATGTAAAATAAATGAACAGAGTGGAGGCAGACTCACAGATACAAGAACAGAATGACAGCTGTCAGGGAGGAGAGGTTTGAGTGCTGAGTGAGAAGAGTGAAGGGATTAAGAAAAAAACTCATGAACACAAGGGTGTTGGGGGAGGTGGTAAAGGGTAAAGGGAGGATAAACGGTGGCAGAAGTGGACTTGACTTCGTGTGGTAAATATACAATACAATATACAGATGATGTATTGTATAGAATTATATACCAGAAACCTATATAATTTTATTAATTACTGTCACCCCAAAGAATTCAATAAAAGTAAATTTCTGGCATAAAACAGAAACATAGGTCAATGGAACAGAATAGAGAGCCCAGAAATAAACATATGTCTCTATGGTCAATTAATATTTGACAAAGAGGGTAGAAGTATAAAATGGAATAGAAATAGCTTCTTCAACTAGTGTTGTTGGGAGAGCTAGACAGGTACATGCATAAAAGAAACTAGACCACCAACTTACACCATACACAAAAATAAACTCAAGATGGATAAAATATTTAAATATCAGTCATGATATCATAAAAGTCCTAGAGGAGAACATAGGCAGTAAAGTCTCGGATATTCCATGCAGCAATATTTTCACTGGCATTTCCCCTAGAGCAAGGGATAAGAAGAAATAAAAAATAAATGGGACTTCATCAAATTAAAAAGCTTCTGCATGGCTGAAGAAAACATCAGCAAAATGTAAAGTGAACCAACTGTATGGGAATATAGATTTGCCAATGATACCTTGGACAAGACTTTGATCTCCAAAATATGTAAAAGAACTCACACAATTCCACACCAAGAAGACAAAAAACTAATTAAAAAATAGGCATAGGACCAGAACAGATACTCCTCCAAGGAGGACATATAGAGGGCCCAGAAACATATGAAAGGATGCTCAACATCATTAACCATCAGAGAGATGCAAATTAAAACCACAATGAGATACCACTTCACACCAGTCAGAATGGCCATCATAAACAAACCAACCAACAATAAGTGCTGGTTGGGATGCAAAGAAAAGATAACCCTGATACACTGTTGGTGGGAATGCAGACTAGTGCAGCCATTGTGGAAAATAGCATGGAATTTCCTCAAAAAAACTACTATTAGCACTGCCTTTTGACCCAACAATTCCACTGCTGGGACTATAACTTAAGAATTCTGAAACACCAAATCAAAAGAATCTATACACCCCAATGTTCATAGCAGCATTATTTATAATAGCCAAGTGCTGGAAACAGCCAGCACTTAGTTATTATAAAATGATTGGATCAAAAAGTATGGTACATTTACACAATGGAATACTATGCAGCAGAAAAAAAGAAGGTGCTCCTACCCTTCGTCACAGCATGGATGTCACTGGAAAGCATTATACCAAGTGAAATAAGCCAGGTAGTGAAAGACAAATGCCATATGATCTCACCTATAAGTGGAACCTAATCAACAAAACAAACAAGTGAGCAAAATATAACCAGAGACATGGAAATAAAGAACAAAATGAGAGTGATGGGGTGGGTAACAGGATAAAAAAGGGGAAGAGCCAAGGAATATGTATAAAGGGCCCATGGACAAGTACAATGGGCAGGGACTGAATGTGGGAGGGGTGGTGGGCAGGGCAGGGAAGAGCAATGCGGGGGGAACAGGGACAACTGTAATTGAACAACAAAAAGTTTTTTAAAAAATTAATTAAAAAAACTAGCATGTCTGAATAGCTCTTTATTTATCAAAAAATTATGAATCTTTTATCTAAAACCACTCCACAAAAAGAATCCCATCCTGGATGACTTAACTAGTTAGTTCTATCAAACGTTTAAAGAAAAAACAGTCTTAAACAAACTGTTACCAAAAAAACAAAAGATATATCTTATTTGTTTTATGATGCTAGCATAACCCTGATACTAAAACTTGACAAAGATATTATTAAGAAAAGCAGAGTACATACTAATAATCTCATTAACAGATGCAAAAATAATTAATACAATTATTTTAAAATATTAGCAAATCACATCGAACAATAAATAAAATGGATAATACAAAAT
>PVKM010020989.1:0-22954 GCA_004027735.1 Carollia perspicillata
GAGGCCCCTTATTCTCTCCAGCCCTCCACCCTCTTCATCTCCCTTGCCAGACAGACCTCTTCTTGGCTGCAGCTCCTCTGAAATGGCCCTCATGCTGCAAGGACTTCCACACCTGACTGACCACTGAGACCACCTGGGAACCTTGTTAAGTTGGGGTCCCTGGTTCTTGCTGTGAATACCCAGATTCTCTAGGTCTGGGATCCAGCCCAGGAAGCTGGGTTTTGGACAATCACCCTGTGTGTTTCCAAAGTGCTTGTGACCACCATAACATAATGATGCACATTTAGGACATAGAAAGACTATGTCAACATGGAGGAATGAATACTCATATTCCCATTGATTCAGAGCAGAGGGACTCACTGGTGTTTCAGACGGCTTTATGTTTTATCACCTTTTCTTGCTCCAAACTGAGGGCATTTTGGTTCACTCTCTTGTGTGCATCCATCACCTCCTAGCATTCTTTGGTTTGACTTTTGGCCTTCTCTAGAACAATGTCCTGGGCCAGTTGACCATGAAGAATAATTTTGGTGACATGGCTTCCATTAAACTGGAGGTTAGCCCTGGCTGGTGTAGCTCAGTGCATTGAGCACAACCTGCGAACCAAAGGGTCGCTGGTTTGATTTCCAGTCAGGACACATGCCCGGGTTGCGGGCCAGGTCTCCAGTAGGGAGGCACATGAGAGGCAACCACACATTGATGTTTCTCCCCCTCCCTTTCTCCTTCCCTTCTCCTCTGTCTAAAAATAAATAAATAAAATCTTTAAAAATAAATAACTAAACAAACAAACAAACAAATAAATAAATAAACTGGAGGTTAAGTTACTCTGCATTGTGGCCTTATCATCACCTTAGAAACTAAAGGTTACTCAACATAGGAAATTATGTTACCATTGTTTATCTCAGTAGTTCTACCCTCTTTGGAGAAGTTGGGGGGTTCCCCCTATTTGTGGTATATGTCAATCCACTCTTTTCCTTGCACCTAACAGGGAAATGTCACACGTGCATTTGATCCTGGTCTCTACCTTCTCCTTGGCCTCCAGGCTGCTCTCCTAATGCAGCTTGGGGAGTGTGTTGAGTAACCACTTTTTAAAATGAAAATTAGAATCTATGGCTCCACTGTCTAAACTCTGGAATATCTTCCCCTACAGGTTTCTATGTAATTTGTCCTATAAATTCACCACCCCTGCCCTGTCCTCTCACTCATTGGGCCCCCTTCAGCTCCTTGAACTTGCCGAGTGTACTCCTGCCTAGAGTAGAGAGTTCATAGATCACCCAACACCCATTTCTATGGGGTTATTCCAGAACATTAACAGTATTTCTACTCCTGTTGTCAGGCATTGGCTCGGGAACGGACAAGCTAAACCAAATTTGGCTAATGAGAAGGAAGGGGGATTCAGCGGGGGAGCATCCTCACTACTAGGAGCTGGGGAGAGATGGGCATGGGTAAAGCTGCTGGCAGCACTTGTAAGGTCTTGTAGGATAGCAGGCTTGGGATGAAGTGGCCAAGTAGAGAGAAAAGTCTTTTTCATATTGTTGAACTGATGAATCAACCAACCCTGATTTGGGGCATATTTCTGGACTTCTTATGTGAAAGGATAAATTTCCTTATTATTTAAGGCTTCTTTTTTTCTGAGTAGAGATTTTTGCTTATAACCAAAAGCATCCTAAGTGTTTGATGCTGTTCTCTCTACCTTGGATCTTCCTATCACTCATTTATTATCATGATCCAAACTCTCCTTCTAAGACAGGTCAACTCCATTGGCCTTATTTAAAATAGCAGCTCCCACCTGGCACAGAAATTACTCTGTGACTTCTCTTTGTGCCCTTCAGGGCCCCTAGTGCCATCTTAAATTACATTATTTATTGTTTACTGAGTGTTTGTTTCACCCAGATATAAGCTCCATAAAGATCGATACTTTCTTCTGTGTACCACTAAAATGGTGACTGGCATCTAGTAGGTGCTCAATAAATATTTGTTGAATGCTTTAGAAATTAACAGCATTCTGCTCAGTGCTCCACCATAGGCCAGGGCAAGAAGAAGTTCAGAAAGTATAGGAGGTATTTCTTTTAAATTTTGGAGGGTATTCAGAAGATTGATTGAATGTTTAATACATATTCATGAAAAAGAAATAAAAATCTAGAGCAGTGCACTGTAAAATGTTGTCAATGTATGTATTAATTAGTGTTTCTCAAACTGCAACACCCTGCTTTCTTTAATTAAAATACAAACCTCCCAGCATTACCCCTCTGGGAAACATCTGGCACCCACACCCCTGGAGTAGGGATGTGGCAGGGGGTCGTCAGGTGTTTGGGCCCTTCCTGGGAGTCTCTGTCTTCTGTACATTCAACCAGGAGGCAGGAAGAGTTAGTTGAGGTTTGTTTTTGCTGTTTGTATTCTGAATGTAATAGAGGTCCCCTCCTCTCTCTTTCCTTCCCCTGCTCTAGATACGTAACTGGAGAATCATGGTTTTTCAAACAAGCCAAAATTTGGGTGCATTTTATGAAGAATATGGCTTTCCAGTTTGGATCAGGACCAAGACTGCCTTTGCTTGCAGGAAACATTGTCATCAGGGGCTAGAATGACAAAGATCCTCTGTGGACTGTTTACGAAGTTCTTGGCTCTGTAGCTGCTTGATCTGATTTCACCCTTTTATGAATCAAATGAGATAGGTAGTAATATTCTAGATGTGGATGAATGTCAGGCTCAGACAGACACTAACTAAATTAGCCGAGGCCAGGCCTGCCCCAGTCCTGAACCCACACTCTGAGCCATTTCTCTGGTGCTCAGTGGAGCCCAAGTGGCCTTGGTGTCCACTGGGGTGGAGCAGGAGCACTCCCTGAAGGGATGGGAGCGGCAGAGGCTTTGGCTGTCCATCTAACACCTGACACAGGGCCCATCTCAGGAGGCAGCTGCAGCGGGCAGAGCGGCCTTGCAGTGGGGGGTCTCCAGGGAGCCTCCCGCAGGCCCACTTTGAGAGTGACAGCAGTGTCGTTGAGATAAGAAATAATGCAATTCTCCAGGAGAACTGCAGTCTTCCAGCCCATATAAATGATTCCTTTAGTAATTTTGCCAAGGATTATGTGTTATGTGTGCTTGGGGAACCAACACAGCCTGAGAATCCGTCAATATTTCTAGAGAATGGTGTGTGTAATCAGTCAAGCATTCTGGAAAAAATGTAGTTGATTTTAAATAGCAAGTGGTTTTAAAAGGAAGTGGGTTTGAATGAAAAGATTCAACTGTAGTTTTTAATTTTGTTTTCTTTTTCCCCAAGAATCGCCCTGAGCAATTTCTTAAAGAATCAAAATTAAATGTTTCTGGGGTAACAAATCATTCAGTTTTATGGCTTGGAGCTTTACTGCTTGCCAGCTAATGGGTCTGAAGAGAGATTTCAGAAGATACTTTGTCTGCCATTGAGACCTTGCAGCCAGAAGCAAACACAGGGAGCTGCTGCCAGGACATAATTGTGTGTGGTATCTCTTTATAATGTCCTGGGAGCAACAAGGAGAAGGGGCTTGCAGGGAAGGGGCAATGCAGATGGAGGCCTCCTGGGGGGCTCCGTGAGCAGGGGCTAGTGTGGCGGGCACTCTGTTCAGGTCATTCACTAATCTCTCCCTCAGCTACACATCTGGAGCTGGTTTGGTTTATATAATGGTTGTCTTAGTATAGGGCCATTTGTCATTTTTGTGAAGAACCAAAGGTGGATATCGGTCCTGAAAGTGACATTTTCTTTGGAGAAGTGGGTATAATGATTTATAACCAGGTTATGTATTGCAGAGACTGGCTCAAATGTGCAGTCCTGCAGGAAATATTACTGACAGGTAGAGCCCTACCGGTTTCTGAAAAGTATCTACTAATGCCTTTGCAAAGGGAATTATCTTTGAGGGGAAGAAAAGGGTAACCAAAGTCTAAAACAAGGCCAAATGACAACCTCTGGGGCTGAGATGAAGTTATTACAAACCCACCAAGTTTTGAAAGGAGAGAAGAGAGAGCTTTGATCTTAACTGAACTGTCTTACACATCCCTGAGAAAGTAACCCACTGTGATCCCTGCTGGGAGTGGTTTCTGGCTTCCACAGCTTTTCAGTAGCTGTGTCTATTCTCCATTTATCATGAAACCAGTGGGCAGGTCCAAGTTCTGGTCCTCCCACAGTGTCTGGGCCTTCATCCACTAAACATGCCGACTCCTCTCTGTCATTGACCCACCGTCCCCCAAGCTTTCTAGCTCTCTCTGGGCCTCTCCTCCTTTTCTCTCCAGTCTAGACCCCATAGCTGATTGTACAACTACTCTCTCATCCCTAGAATCCTGCACCCTGCATCCCTGCACCCCTAGTACTCTGTTCTGCAGAGCTCCAATCTTGGAGTAGTCCCACAATCTGCTTTCCCTCCTGCATTGGTTGAGATTGTATTGGGTTGTATGTGATAAAACCTAACATCAGTGGCTTAATCAAATAGAAGTTTCCCCCTGCCCCATTTTAAAAAGCTACAGGGCTGTGTGTACATGTATAATGCTCATAACAGGCTCTTTCTCTCTCCTCATTCAGTCATGTTAGCCTGTGGTTTTTGTCCTCCTATTTATTGTCTTATGGTCCAAACACGGCTGCTTCACATCCAGCATTTTGTTTGCATTCCAGGAAGGAAAAGGGCCAAAGGGTCAAGGGCATGTGCCAGCGGAATGTACCCATAAACAAACAAATAATTACAAAAAAAAAACAAAAACAAACAAAAAACACCTTCCTGAAAGAACTCCTTGAGAACTTTGGCTTTTATCTCATTGGCCATTCACAGGCCTCCCCTGGATAAAAAGGAGGCTGGTAGGCATGTTTCCACTGTCACATTGCCTCTCTAAACAGAATAGGGCTCTGCTTGTAAGGAAAGTGGGGAGTAGATGGGGACCCAACAAACAGCTCTCTCTGCGGTCCTCCACCCCCACACCTCAAATACATGGTCTCCTGCCCAATGTGTCCCTCTGTCTTCAGAGGCTGCCCCACACCTCACTGCTGTCCTCAGTCCCTCTGCCCAAGCCCACCCAACTTATTGTCCTCTTTTCACATAGACATGCCATCCATCAGGCAAGTCCTCATAAGTGCAAGTACACTGACATCTTTCTTAAGTCTCAGCAGACAAGTGGTCCTCACCACCTCCTCTGTCTGTGCTTCTATGTTCGACCTCCGTGTTGACTTTGCCCCACTCATGATCCACTGGCACATACATCTTCAACTTTTTCTCAGCCTCTCAACATGGTAATACATTCTATATCTTCTTGAGATGACCACCTGCATTACAAGTGCAAAGCACTTGGACTGGTGACTGACTTATAGAAATAGTTCTACAAAAATTAGCTGTTATGATGATTATTCCGAAAGAACAGGAAAAACAATACAAAAACCCTTTTACTCATCATGTATTCATCTGCTTATGAAACCCACTTACTTGGGTACCACAGATATACCAGCTTCAACACGTTCTAAACAAAGATCATCTTTCTCCTCAGCCTTCTTCACTGTCTCAGTGAATGAGACAAACTTCCAGTTACTCAACCAGAACTCAGGGGCTATCTTTACTTCTCCCCTCTCCCACTTTGTCCCAATCACAGAAATCATAAACAGTCAAGCACACCTCCCAAATACTTTTGCACCTTTCTCTTCATCCTACGCTCACAGCCTAGGTCAACCAGCAGTATCCTAATCAGTCGCCCTGGGCTTGGGTCATAGTCTCCTCGAAGCTCTCCTCCACATCACCCTCCATGCACCACATAAAATGCAGGCTTGCTCTTGGCACTCTGCAAAGCAGTGCTGACAGCTCAGAGTAGCAGGGCTCATGAGCATTTCTTGTAAAATCTCACTTTTATGCAGTTAAGAATAATTTCATTAAGAATTTTGTTTTTAAGTACTGTTTTTGTTCATGGAGAAATAAAAGTAGAACACAGCTCCCATGTAGTTCTAAGGGCTGAATCTAGTTCTAAAATGCCTGGCCTGACTGGGGTAAGAGATGGTATTTGCCTGGGAAGGTTCTATGGTTCTATGGTTACTTCCCTTCTCTGTCCTTCCTACCATTTGCCACAGTTGGCCTGTCCCTCATCTGGACTAAAGTCGCGATGATAATGAGCATTCCTGCCCATCTGGATTGTCAGCACAGAGCTATAGAGTCCAGTGCTGTAGCTCATGATAAGTAAAAACCTTCGTTAAGTCATAAATCATCCTTGTAGAAATGATAAGAGAGTCTTGACCTTAAATGGGAATGTTTTGACAAAGAGCTTAAAGCATTCTGATCCCAAATCACTTTTCTAAAGTTGGTGCTAGGTCAGAAAGGGGCCAAGATCATCACAGCCATCTATTGACAAGAGCAGGAGCTGAAACACCAGACAGGGAAGTTAGCAGCAAGCGCTCACAGTGGTGGATGAGACGAGTTTGAGCTCGATCTTAGCCAGATTTGATCCCCACACAATGTTCTCTTCACAGCTCACACTTCACCGATAAAATGCAGTTTGTCATAAATCTGTAGGTTTGGATTGTTTGGTGTTGGAAGGTGAAGAGTGAGAGTGTCATGCTGTCAAATTAAGAAGGTTTTCAGAACTAGCAGGGAAAAAATAAAAGAAAAAGTCATCTCATTTCAGTTCTGAAACATTGTCTGATGACTCCCTATCTTTCTGGGGTCTTGTTTCTTGTTTTGTTTTGTTTTTTGTTTGTTTATTGGTTTGAGAAAGAGAGAGGAAGGAGAAAGACAGAGAGAGAAATGTGAAAGAGAAACATCGATTGGTTGCCTCCTATATGTACCCTGACCAAGGATTGAACCCACAACCTTTTGGTTTATGGGATAATGCTCTAACCAACTGAGCCATCTGGCCACATGGCCACATGGCCATCTGGTCAGAGTTTTATCTTTCTGTTTTTCAGATTATGAGACTGACGCATTGCCTACTGCACTAGAGAGCACCTTCTTATCTTTCTATTTTTAATCACATTGCTTCCATTGACATACTTAATGTAACATCTTTATGTTTACCCTGAGAAAGCACACTCTGGTTTTAGGCAGAAATGGCATTCTGAGCCTAGGGCTAAGTGTTGTATTCCTTTAGTGGTCAGCATAGGGCTATGTGGCCCAGGCCTATTTGGTGCTCCCTTGACCTTGGGGAGGAGGAAAGAGAGAGCAGGTGGCAGACTGTGGTGAACAAAACCCAAGAACTGGGGAGCAGTCAGGCAGTGAAGACATATGACTAACAAAGGGAGTAATTATTTTAGAACCACAATTTTTTCCCATTATGATATAAAATACTGAATTTTAAAAGCCAGAGGGAAATAATCTGCATATAAGGCCACTTATAGTTTAGTCACTGCTTAAATTTTCATTCTCATCTTTCTAGTTCTTTCTCATCTTCCCAGTTCTTTCCCAAGGGAAACCTGTTTTCACCACAACAAGCTACCCTTCATGGACCATACTCTCTTATGCTTCTGGCCTCCATGCAACTATCCCAGTTCCTAGAACACCCTTCAGCTTGCTTATCTACAGGCTTGATTTCTACTTGCATTGAAAGATTCTATTTTCAAGACAGTGGAGTTAAAACTTCTGTAAATCCATTCCTCCATAAAAACAATGAGAACACTAGCAAGAGCTGTCAAGTTCAACTTTATCAGAATTCTGGAAATTCAGTAGAGGCTTGCAATAGTCTGAGCAGAGTTTATTAAAGAAAACGGAATTTTGGTAAGAACAACAAGATTTGTACCATTTTTACATGTTCTAATTCCATCCCCTCTCATCAGCTCCATGGTAATCTTGAAAACCAACAGCCTGACTGTTGTAGCCAAAACCCCGGCTTTCTAGCATCCACTGAAGGAGGCAGAATGGATTTGGAGCTCCCCCTAAACCCTGTCTTTAGAGAATCATTACTTTTTGACCTGTCTGGCCAGTCACTGAAAAGTGGCATTTTTAGGACTTGACTGTATTTCACCTAATTCAGAATTCCACCTGTATGAACTATAACATTAAACAAGTACTAAAAATGATCAGCAGTACTTCTTTACTATTGTCATTTCCCATGACACTGTTAGAAGTTGGGGCTAATAAGTAGCTGACAAGATGTTTAAAAACAAAACTGAGTGTGGGGGGACAGTAATGGGCTTTGAAAAGTTCCAGCATATTCCTGGGAATCTAAAGGCAATGCACAAGTGCAGGGCTGGGTGCCTGCCCTTAAATAGAGAAGATCCTAAACTCTCACCTCTAGCTGCCTTTGTGGCTCTACATGAACAGGAAATAAAGGCTAAGACATAGTTCTAAACACCATATCATTGAAGGCATGACTCGGCATGCATACAGAGTTCCTCAGCAAAAGCTGTGGGACATATTAGTTCAAGGTACTTAAGGATGCCTCTCTCTAATCAGGTGAACAGTAAGATGACCAAGCAAAATTCAGTAGCCACACATAGCAAAGAGTACAAACTTTACAGAATTAGTCCAGAAAAAACACCAGGCAAACAAATAGCAACAGTAACAACAACAAAACCTAGGGAAGGAAGAAGGATCTGATTTCCAGAGTCACTACATGATAGTATTTAAAATGGTTATTTTTCAACAATAACTATAACAAAAATGAGATAGGAAAAGAAATAGGACTCTATGGCCCGTAAAAAAAGTAAAAAAATAGAAAAAAGTAGTCAATACAAACTTTCTTCAAAGGAAGCTCAAAACAACAGTTACTAGAAAAAGACTTTAATCTGCTGCCATACATATGTTTAAAAAAACAGAGAAAACTATGTTTAAATAATTAAATTGGTGAGAATGATGTCTCACTAAATATAGAATATCAATAGAGAGAAAGAAATTATTGAAAAATGAACCATTTAGAAATTCTGGAGTTAAAAAGTAAAATAATTGAAATGAAAAATCCACCATTGTATTCAATGCTATGTTTGAACTAGCAGAAAAAAAATCAGTGAACTTGAAGACAAATTAGTTGAGATTACCAGTCTGAGGGGAAAAAAAAAAAAAAAGAATGAAAAAAGTGAACAGTCTCAGAGACCTGAAATATACCATTGCATATACCAGCAATTTTTAAACAGTGTGCCACAAGAATTTTTAAAACATACAAAACTTGACTATTTAGTCAGGAGCACTGACCTCTTTTCCCTTAGATATTCAAATAAAAAATCGATAACATCCAACATCCAATACAACAGTAGCATCTGGTGTGAATGATTAAATCATACCTATTTTCGTCAGATCAGCAACAAATATATATTTTTAGTGTGCAGCAGAATTTTAGTAATTAGTTTCTGTGTGCCATCAGATGACAGGATGAAAATTGCTGGCATATACCAACATATGTACAATGAGATTCCCATAAGGAGAAGATAGAAAAGGGGCAGAAAGAATATTTGAATAGATCATGATTGAAAACTCCCCAAATTTGATGAAAAACATTAATCTACACATTAAAAAAATTAATGAACTCAAAGAGGATAAATCCAAAGATTTCCTTGCCTGATCAAATCACAGTCAAACTTTCAAAGCCAAGGAAGGACATCAATGTTCATATCAGCACTATTAACAATAAACACAGGATGGAAACAAACCAACTGTCCATTGACAGATACATGGGTAAACACAATGAGGTGTGCACATAAAATGAGCAATACTTTAGCATTAAAAGTAATAACATTCTGTTACATATTACGGCATAGATGAACCTTGAAGACATATGGTAAAGGACATAAGCCATACACAAAATGACAAATGTTGCATGATTCCATTATTACATATATGAGGTATATGTAATAGTCATATTTATAGAGAAAGACAAAAGTAGAATGGTGGTTTCCAGGGAATGGGGAAATGGTGAATTATTATTTGATGGTACAGCTTCAGTTTAGGAAGAGGAATAAGTTCTGGAGATGGATGGTGGTGATTGCTGCACAACAGTATGAATGTACTTAATGCCACAAAACTATACTCTTAAAAATTGTTAAAATGATAAATTGTATGTTGTGTATATTTTATAACAATTGCTAAAAAAAGACGAAGAGAAAATCTTGAATGCAGCAAGAGAGAAGTGGTTCATGACAAACATGTGATTTTAAAGTTTAAGAGCTGACTTCTCATCAGAAAACATGGAGACCAAAAGTTAATAGAATAATGTATTCAAATACTAGAAGAAAAGGAAAACTGTCAACAAAGAATTCAATATTCAGCAAAACCATTTTTTTAAAACAAATGATAAATTAAGACAGTCCTGAAAGCAAAAGCAGAGAACTTGTTACTAGACAAAGAAATTCCTTGAGCTAGAATGAAAGAACACCAGAAAGAAACTTGAGTCTACACAAAGGAAAAAAAATCACTGGCAAAGATACATGAAAAATATATAGCTAAATATACATGAAACTATAAATGTATTTTTGTTTATAACACTTTTTCTCCTATCTGATATAAAAGACAACTACTTAAAGCAGTAATTATAAAAATGTCTGAATAGGCTATAAGGCATAAGCATGTAATTTGTATGACAATAATAAAAAGTAGTGGGGAAAGGAATCGAGCTATATTGGAGCAAATTCTGTATACTATTGAAATTTAAGTTGGTGTTAGTTTGAAATAGACTGTTTTAAGTGAATATAGATGCAAAAGTCCCCAACAAATATTAGCAGACTTGATCTAGCAACATATAAAATGACTGTGTACCTTAACCAAAAAGCATTGATCCTAGGAATGCAGGCTGGTTCAATATATAAAATTCGAGAAGTGTAATGCACCATATTAATAGAATAAAAGGCAACAAAATACATGATTATTTTAATAGATGCTAAAGAAGCATTTTTCAAAATCCAACACCCTTTCACATAAAAAACTTCAATTAAGAATATAAAAGAACTTCCTCAGTCTGATAAAACCCATAATTAACATAATTATGAAATCATAATCATAGTGGCTATGCTGAATGCTTCCCCAAAGATTAGGAAAAAGTCGTGATCATCCACTCTTGTCCCTCCTATTCAACATTGTACTTCAGGCTCTAGGCAGGGAAAGTAAGTGAGAACAAGAAAAGCATCAAGATTGGACAGGAAAAAGTAAAACTATCTTTATTCACTGATGACATAATCTTATATACGGAAAATCCTAAAGAATCCATGCACAAAAAAACTGTTAAAACTAATAAATACATTTGGCAAGATTGCAGGATATAAGATGAATACACAGAAATCAACTGTATTTCTAGACACTAGCAATGAGCAATTCAAAAGTGAAATGAAGAAAACTGCCTTCTGATCCATTGTTTCTGCTGCTGGAATTAGATCCTAAGAACCCTGAAACACCAGTTCAAAAGAACCAATGTACCCTAACATTCATAGCAGTGTTATTTATAATAGCCAAGAGCTGGAAACAGCCTAAGTGCCCATCAGTAAATGAGTGGATCAAAAAACTGTGGTATATTTACACAATGCACTACTACGCAGCCCTTCATGACAGCATGGATGGAACTAGAGAGTATCATGCTAAGTGAGATAAATCAGGAGGTGAAAGACAAATACCATATGATCTCACTTATATATAGAACCTAATCAATAAAACAAACAAATGAGCAAAATAGAACCAGAGACAATGAAATAAAGAACAAACTGACAGTGAAAGAGGGGAAGGGGGAGGGGGGTAGTCGGGTAAAGAAAGGGAAGGTGGAAGTCAAGGAACATGTGTAGAGGACCCATGGGCATAGGCAGTGGGGTGGTGACTGACTTTGGAAGCAGAGGGGGGAGGGGTTGGGCAGGGCAGGGTAGAGCAACAGGGAAAAGTGTGGAATAACTGTAATTGATCAATAATTTTTTTTTCATAAAATAAGAAGAAAACAATCTCATTTACAATAGTGTCAAAAAGAGTACATTTAACTAAAGAAGTGCAAGGCTTCTACATACATTGAAAATTATAAAATATCATTTAAAGAAATTTAGGAATATCTAAATATTTAGAAATAATCCCTTGTTTTTGAATTAGAAAACAATATTGAGAAGATTACAATACTCCCCAAAATGACCTACAGATTCAAGCAATCCCCATCAAAATCCCAACTATCTTTCTACAGAAATTGACAAGTTTAATTTATAATTCTTGTGTAAATGCAAGGAACTCAGAATTACCGAAATAATCTGGAACAAAAAGAACAAAGTTGAAGGACTTACACTTCTCAATTTCAAACTTATAAGTTACAGTAATCAAGACATGTAGTATTGACACAATGACAGACCTGTAGATAAATGGATAGAATTGGGAGTCCAGAAATAAACCCACATGTCTATGGTCAATTGGTTTTTGATGAGGTTTAGGAGAATACAAAAGAGTGAAGTTGGATCACTACCTCATACCATACATGAAATTTAACTTAAAATGAATCATTGACCAAAATTTGATAGCTAAAACTATAAAACTCTTAGAAGAAAATATAGGCATAAATCACTGTGACCTTGCAATAAGCAATGGTTTCTTAGGCATGACACTGAAAGCATAAGCAAAGAGAGAAAATGCTAATAAATTGGACATCAGAAAAATTTAAAACTTTTAGCTTCAAAGGGTACCATCAAGAAAGTGAAAAGACAACCCATGAAATGAGAAAAAAACACTTCAAGTCATATATCTGACAAGGGAATTACATGTATTACAAAAAAACTCACAAACATACAAAGACAGTCCAACTTAAAAATGAGCAAAGGATTTGAATAGACATTTTCATGAAGATATAAAATAGCAAATAACCACACGAAAGAGGCTAAACAGCATTAGTCTTTAGGGAAATGGAAATTAAAATCATAATGAGATACTATTTCATACCCACTAGGATGTCTATAATCAAAAAGTTAGACAATAGCAAGTGCTGACAAGGATGTGGAAATATTGAAACACCGACATTGCTGCTGGAAACATAAAATGGTGCAGCAGCAGTGAACACAATTTGGTAGTTCCTCAGAAAGTTCAAAGTGATATCATATGACTCAGCAATTTCACTCTCAGGTGATTTGAAAACATATCTTCACAAAAACATCAGTGTTTATAGAAGCATCACTCATAATAGTCAAAAAGTATAAACAATCCAAATGAATAATGGATAACGGATAAACAAAACATGGCAGATCCACACAATTGGGTAAAAGGAATGAAGTACTGATGTATGCTACGACATGAATGAATCTTGAAAACATTATGCTGAGTGAAAGCCAGATGCAAAAGGCCACATATTGTAGGATTATATTTACATGAACTGTCCAGAAAGGGCAGACACAGAGACAAAAATAGATAAGTGGTTGAGGGCCATGCAGAACAGAGAGTGACAGCTCATGGGTAGGCACTTCTTTTTAGGGTGATGAAATTGTTCTGGGACTAAAGAGCGATGATGGTTATTCAACTTTATGAATATACTAAACATACTGTTATATCCACATTTTAAAAAACAGTCCATTTGAACCTCATCTCCTAATTCTCCTTCACAGTTGACCCAGGCCTAATAAATTATCTTCCCTCCTGCATGGTCCTGTGCTCTATCTCTTCCCTATTCCAACAAATTGTAATTAAGTCACTTCCCTGCCTTATTTCTAAGTCACCAACACTTAGTACTATGACTAGAACAGCAAATAGAAATTTGGGGACATGTGAGTGACCTTTACACTACTTAGTGCTCAGATTGCATCCAAGGTGAGAGAACCAGCTCTGCCAGTATCTGGAGAAACTAAGGAGCACCTTGCAGGCTCTTTGAGCAGAAATTATCTTGTCTGTAAAGTAAGAATAATAATAATGTCCACTCTGATTGTCTATCCCTTCCACCCACACTGGAGAAGTTGGGTTTGAGTTGGGATTTGAGCATCTGGGCTGACTGAAGAAGCAAGGGTGACTCCTTCCAGGATCAAAGAGTATGCTACAGTCATCAGCCAGAGGTGAAACCAGAACAGAAGCCCCCCCAGGCAGGCTGGGCAGAGACACAGAATGCCTGGACTGGCAACAGGGTGTGTGTAGCATTGAGTCCCAGACCAAGAGGGGCCAGAAGTTTGAGTGAAGGGCAGGAAGTGGCACCCAAAGAGACTTCCTGAGCTGCTGGATGTCATCTTGAGGATTGAAATATCATCAGCTGGGAAGGTGGAAGAAACCATCAAGGGCTGAAATCCAGCTGAATTAAGGATGTCTTAAAGGCCAGTGGACCCCTCATGGGTGAGAAGGGGAGGGTAGTCTTCAAGTAATGACCCATGCATCTGTAGGAAATAAGGTTAAGAGACTGAAGGAGTAGCTATGTTGGCTGCTGGAGTCCAGGAAAGACTAGAGTGAGAAGCAAAGGTAGGCAAGAGTTGCAGATTTAAGCATCACTGTGTTTCATGGGAGGAGGAACCTAGAAGAATAATGATGGAGGATGTGAGCATGCTGGCATGGGTCTGGCTGATGTTAGACATGTTCCCGGATTCTTCATTTAATTCCCATAATCCTATAAGATAGGTACAATTATATTACCACTTTAGAAATGAAAAAATTGAGGTGGAGAAAAGTCGCTTACCCTAGTTCACTCAACTAGTAGGCACAGGCCAAGTGCTCAAGGAGGAAGGAGTCTGCAGGGAGGTCTGTTGCAGAGATGCCCTCTCCTGACCCTAGAGGCACAGGTGAGGGTGACGGCTGCACGTAAACAACCACAGCACTAGGCATCTTTCTGGGTCTTTATTAGTTTAGATTTTGAGTCTCTGTCTTGTATTTCCAACCACAAGCTCTGGATTTAGTAGGGGCACAGGGAAAGCAGGAGTGGGTGTGGCACCAAATCCACATTTCATTTTGCTGTGATTGAGGACAGAAAAACAATAGCCTGTAAGAAGTCTGTTTTGAAAGTTCAAAATGCTTGCCCGTGTAGAAACACTGAGCTTTAAAATCCAAAATGAGATGAATGAAATGTGTTTTAGAGCCAAAATGGAGGAAATTAATACACCACATATTGTATCATGTACCAAGGCACACCTGCAGTGTAAAAAGGAAGTGGAAAAAGCCCACAGATGGAACTGACCCTACAATTCCTGTGATTCTGATAGCTGAGTCTAAAAGGAAATATTTGGGATCTGTTTTGCCTTTTTTTGTGGAGAGGGGAAGAGAAAGAGAGAGAGTCAGAGAGAGGCCATAGTCATAAATGTGTCAAAAACTCTTTGGATGCTGGGAGTTGGGGGTCCATTTTCCTTGTGCTCTGTTTATGTCTCCCCAGAGCCTATGTGGACGATGTGGCAGGGGCTGTGGGAGATCTGTGAGGCTTAGGTGACTTCTTTATAATCTTTCCCAAAGCACTTATCAGTGTTCATGATATCAAACTAAAAGCAGGTAATCCATTCCACGTTGATATTTATATTAAAGATAGCACAGTGTGGGAAACACATGGACAGAATACATTATTTGATGGTTAAATAACACAAATTTCACAGCAGAGAATTTATTTTCAGATTCTAATTAGAACCAAAATAAGCTGTGTGGATTCTCATTAACTCACATGGATTACCTTGTACATTATAATATTAATAAAACTCTTTCCTCATGTCATTTCTAAAGGAGTTAAGCCGCCAAAATGGGCAATCAGAGAAAAAGGCTGTCTTCCATGAGTGTAGTTCTGAGGCCTGTGGACAGGCCTGTGTTTGATGCAAACAAGGAATGCTAGCCAATGGTCACCAGAGATGCCCACAGGACGCTGGGGATCAGTGCTCAGCCAGGAACTGGAGAGATGAGCTTGAATTGCTTTATGGTTGGCCCATGAGCCTAGGAGCCTATTGTTCTTGAAGAGTTTACTTTGTGACCCTCCTCCCGGGGCGACTCCCTGCTCCACCAGGAGGGAAGAAAGAGGACTTGCTGCTTCTGCTGAAAGAGAGGATCTCTTCCTGGCATTGAAGAAGTTCAATCATCCGAATTGCTATTTGCTTAGGTAATCTTCAGCCCAGCCATGGGGATTTTCTGGCTTAATATTCATACAATTTTACTTAAGTTCTTAGAAAAAATACCCCTGTGCTAAAACAAACCAGAGCCTTAGCTAACTGAGTGTGCAGATTTAATCAATTTACCTGAGTCATTAGCGCTACCCAGTCTCAGTTCCTCTTAGTTGCCTGCTTGTGAGGAAGAAAGAGGCTTCCCTGGCTGTGTGTATGAATCAGAAAGATGGGTTGGCCTCATCCACCTGACTCTTGGACTTCGGCTAAGACATAAGTCTTCACTTCAGCCAGGGAAAGAAGAAGAGAGAAGTAGTAGTAGTAGTAGTAGTAGTAGTAGTAGTAGTAGTAGTAGTAGTAGTAGTAGTTGTTGTTGTTGTTGTTTTTGACTAGCTAGGCCCTACACCTCTTGGACATATGTGCTCTCATTTAGTTCTCATGAAATGCTGAAAGGTGAGCACTGCCATCTTCACTTTACAAATGAAGAAACTAAGCCCAGAGAAATTAAGTAGCAGGACCATGATGGCACAGCTCTAATTCAGAGCTGAATTAGAGCATGGGACCTCTACTTTGTATAGTTCTTTAGCAAAGTGATGTAGCTCTCTGCAGTCAACATCTTCTCCCAACTCTCCCGAGGAAGGCAGCTCCCCAAGTGCCAAAAGAGCATGTTCCTCATACCGTGCTGGAGAAAGAAGCTCCAGCTAAAAGCACCAGGCATGGTCGGCCCAGAACAAGAAAGCTGGCAGGCCTGTAATGCGGACTTTCCAGTTCCCCCTACCCTCCCCACCTCCTTCCCCATCTTTGCCCACCTCATCTAGGTGTAAATAAATAATTTAGGAAACAAACATACATCCTGAAGTTTGCTTAGTTTCCTGTCTCTGCAGATTATGAGAGAATGCACTTTTCCTCTCGGCTGAAGACAGTATTCATATAAATAAGGGATTCAGTGCAACTCCTTTCACCAATGTTAAAATTCCATTAAAAGTAAATTGACTTCGTGAAATATATGTATTGGCAATATATGTAATACAAATATATGTATTACAGCTGGTGTTATACAAATATATGTAACACAGCTGGTGTTACATTTTACCTTTAACATAGTGCTGTTTGTCTTGATAGATACTATATTTTTCATGCATGAATCAATAGAGTGGTGTTTGAAGAGCTCAAATCTTTCATCATTCCCCCTACTCCAATTCTGCCTTGAAAACCATAAAAAAGTAACTTTCCAGAAGTTGTCATTTAGTTGAAAAGTATTATTTACAGCATTTGAATAGAACACCATCCACTGTAAACTCAAATAGAAAATGCTAACATAAGCATTTTCTCTCAACATAAGAGAGAAACATTGATCAGTTGTCTCCCATATGTGCCCCAATGGAGGATCAAACCTGTAACCTAGGCATGTGCCAATGACGGGGGACAGAATCTGCAAACTTTTGGTAGAGGGGACAATGCTCCAACCAACTGAGCCACCTGGCTCAGATAGTTTTTTAAAATTCATGTATGTGTGTACAGGTGTAATATGTGTGTGCACACAACTGTGTAAGTATATGGGGGTGTGTGTAGACATGTTTTTTTGTGTTGTAGGATCGATTACACATATATACACATATGCACATATACGCGTGTGTATTCATGATCTTCTGACCTGGTGGACATGGTATGGGAAGGGACAGCCATCTGAAGCAAAAACCATTAGACTGAGGGGCTGGGACAAACAGTGAATGAGCAGTTGTGAGAAATTGGTGGGTGGGTGGAAGTCACAGTACATGTGAGTTTGCCTTTGTTCGTCAAGCTGCACATTTTGAGATTATTAACATTAGGCCTTAAAAAAGCAGGAAGCCACTTAGGCCTCTAACCTCTACTTCAGGTCCTTCAATCAACCCTCAAGAGGGTTGATCAGATAATCACATTTTGTGCTTCAGATTTGGTTTCTTTTACAAAGGGTAAGAGGTTAGAACTACTATATAGAAGCTGTGCAGGCAAATAAAAGTCTCACTGGCTCCTTTTTCCTTTCTTTCTTTTGTTCTGAATGTAGCAGGAAAGTAGAGCTTTGGCTAGAATGCCCCCCTCCACGTTTAAAGTAGACCCATAATTTGTTGTTACCATAGAATGACAGGACCCATAGCTTATTTTCAGTAACTGATTGATCAATTTAAAACAAGGAATAAATCAAGAACTCTCTGGGATCTTTCACTGTTGTCCATTTTGGACAAAGCCAGAGGTGCTGAGTCATGATGGTGGCAGATGAGGGCTGTAATTGCAAGTGAAGGTAGGAAGGGTATAGAGTTGGCATTTCAAGCCAGGCGCTGACTCAGCTGTCCATATCGGGATGGCCCAGAGTGTTAACGTAGGCAACTAGGAGATAAGAAAAGAGAAGTCGAGAAAAGACCTTGGCCTGATTGATTTCGGAAGTTACACGTAATCAGGCTTAAGTCTGGAAATTACAGCTTCAGACACCCCAGGAGAGAGTCCAGTTCCTGCCAAGGGTATTAACACCCCTCCGTCCCCTGATTTGAGGAGGGAGGGCCAGCTTTCAAATCTCCCGGGTGTGCAGCCAGTCCACTTGTCCTGACTATGGAGGGGAGGAATAAGCACAAAAGGGAAAATTCTTCTACTAGGCGCATGCACAGTAGAAACAAAGATGGAACAGGGAGGAGGTAAGGACATGCACAATAGAAACTAGGTGACCATAGCAATCTTTGGAGCATGCGCAGTAGGAGCCAAAAAAATGGGTGACATAAAGGGGAGGAGTCTAATCTGGGAAAAGAATCAGATTGGATAAGGGCATGGAACCCCGGGCTGCCCAGGAAAGGGATTGGTTGTGGGGAGAGCCCAGCACAAACCCAGGAAAACTCACTCAGTAGTTTGAATAGTTTGCAAGCAAGCTGGTTTATTCCCCCAAACCAAGAAAATACATAAATGGTTGATTATCAAGAATCGTCGGGCAGTTGTTGGAGCCTCTACATCCCCAAGGTGTATTATTTTTCTTCGCCACTACACTTAAACTTCTCCCACATGTGTGCCTTTTGAAATTCCTTTCTCACTACACCGCAAGGACCCGTTTTCACTGGCGGCAAAAGGGTGCCAGGTACAGAGCTGCTGTAATAATTCTGAAATATCAGGAACAATGGAGATTCTTTTCATTCCCACTTACTTTTGAAGAAAAAGTTTTTACTTTTATTTTAATCTGAAACATTCTGATTGTTTTATATAGATGAGAATATTTTACCTCTTTCTCTGGTCTTTATAGCTCCTAGATTTTCACATCATTTATTCTTTCAATATTTATTAGAAAAAGAATCATATACAATTTAAGTTTTATTCCTTTGCCAGCCCAATGTAGTCTACTTTGGGGGTCAGAAATAAGGATCACTTTTGTGAGTCTTTAGGAGGGAGTTGTGTCTGTCCTCTTGACTCCACTGTCAAAGAAGAGACCAGCTGGCCCAACTGATAAGGTCACCTTTTCAGGTAAGTTGAGCTTGATGATAGGCATAAGCTTTTAATAGGAAATGAGAACTCTTTGTTCTAGTTCTTGTCAGTCAAGACTGCATACATCGGACCTTTCTTTATGGAGCAGTATAATCTGAAATTTAGGTTTGAGCAGAGAGAAAGGCGGCTACTTGGGCCTCAGTCCTGGACAAGCGAGTTTGGCCAGGACCAAGCCCAGTCTATTGGAGTTCTGCTGTGGGATTTGGGTCAAACTAATAAGCAACATGAACATTTCTTAACTCTTGATTTGCTAATCACTGTCTTAGATCCTCAGAGACTTAGGAGGAAATTGTGATAAATGGTGAGTTTTAATAGTCCTGTCTTCTTGAGCAAGTGCTCTTAAAATACCATGGAGTATTTTACAATATCACCATATAAAAACTCTACAAACAGATCCCATGATACTGGTAGGTGGGGAATAAAGAGAATCCAGTTAACCGGGACTCATGACTAATAACTGGGTTAGAAGAACCTCATTTAGAATCAGTGGCCAGAAGATCCTGAGAGAAGCAATCCAGTAAAGGCAGAAGAATCTAAACCAGTCTATTCACTGTCCCTTTGATTCTCCAACTATTTTCTGTAATGGAGCTTGGATGGGAGGGGATAAGCAACCAATTGGCACCAGGTCTCAGACATGTTTTCCCATCAGAACACTTCGCTCTTCCCTCTCCTAGTGGAGTACAGAACACCTACCACCACTACCCAGATCTCACCCATTCCTCAAGATACAGTTCAAGTCCAAAGTCTCCCCTATGGTGCCAGTCCACAGTGATCCTTCCAGAATCATTTGGAACATAATACAGGATTGGGCAAAAGATGGTTTACAGTTGTGAGTATGTGAAACACAGAGTTTATTCTTGTATTATGATGTATTAATTTTTATATTTTTCCATATGAACAACTATAAACCCACTTCTCCCACACCATGTATTTCTCTGTTTAACTTTCTCTGTTAACTTTTTATTTTATATTATTTCTTCTCTCAACTAAGTTATAAACATCTTAGGAGTTATTACAGCCATTCCTTTTTATCTGTACTCTCCACAGAGCCATACACCAATTTGTATGTAGTATGTTCTCATACCCAATTAGTGCATTTTTGAATAGATAGTTTAAAAAGCCCAGGTATGGGAAAATATGCTTGGATTTTTAGTAAAATAGAAAAACTACTTTTTGAATCTTGACTGCAAGGCTACTCCTGAACTGAAATGAGAGATCCCTTTGATATCTTCTTGACATATGATTACTCTTACCTACTCATTTTAAACTGCAGTTAAATTAGATAATCTAATTTTGGAAAAAATATATATGCTATATTCCATCAATTCTACAAGGCACATTTAAAAAGAAATTAACACTGATGGCTCTTATAATTGGTAGTATTTTTTCCTTTCTTCATGTTATATAAAATAATACTGTTTCTCATTATGGATGTTGACTTACAGCTAATGGAATACTGTGTGTTTGTATCTATCATTTGTCACATATCTATCTATTAATTCATCTGTAACTCTATGCAGTGACCTTTACTTGATGGATGCATGTGCAAGGAGTCCATAACTTATGTCAAAATGTGACAGTCCCCTACCCTGTTCTTTCCCCCTGCTGCTATTGTCATAAATGTTCTCAGGTGTCCCCTTAGAGCTTGTAGGGTGTCAGTGGACTCAAACTTAGGAAAAGAGAAGGTTGCATAAATAGAAATAGTGTAAGTGTATCTAGACAAAGACACCTAGACATAGCCAGATCCAGGTACATCTGGTTTGCTTGTCATAACTACTTCCATTTCATTCTTCCTTTATTATTTATGTTTATGCAGCTTGAAATTTCACTGGCCTGTGGTTTGTGAGGATATTGGGGTAGAAATAATCATCTACTTTAAAAGTACAAATATCTGAGTTAGTGATGTATCAACTTTAGTGTGTCTAGCTTCTATCTAGCTTGTTCTTACTAGTCAACTGGGGACAGCAACACCAATGGGGGTTGGTGAAATGGATGACATGAAAAATTCAGGGGAATTGAATGGGTTATTATCTTTTTATTGATTGATTTGAGGGGTAGGGGAGACAGAAAAACATCTATTTGTTGTTTCACTTATTTTATGCATTCATTGGTAGCTTCTTGTATGTGCCCTGACTGGAGATCAAACCCACAAACTTGGTGTATGGGGATAAGCTCTAACCAACTAAGCTTCCCAGCCAGGGCTGGGTTACTCTTTTGATGTGGACTACTTTAGCCACAGTAAAAGCCTGGGCATGCTGAAAAGAGGGATCTAATGAAGATAAAGTTGAAGACTTTTAACCTAACCTTATACAAGGAGCTGGAGAGAAGACACTCTTCTTGCTTGCTTCTTTCTGTAGCACACGGGGAGTGAATAGGCTACTGGGTTTGGTTCCTCCCTTCATTTCCCCTTTTCATTCAGTTATTGGTCCTTTCACTTTCCAGCCCAGGAGTTTCAAGGAGACCTTACATCACTCCTACCCTCAAATGGGTAAAGTCAGTGAACACATATTATCCCAGACATAGTGTTTAGAAATGGACATATGACCCAGTTTGAGGCAATGAGTGTTTCTGAGAAAGAATCTTCCCTCTGCTTCTGAGAAGGCAATTAAAGGAACACTTTCACTTGCTTTGGACAGGGTGGTATAAGGATGTGGTGTCCCATTCTCTTTTTTTATTTTTAAAATGTTTATTGATTTATTTTTTAATATATTTTATCGATTATGTCATTACAGTTGTCCCATTTCCCCCCTTCATTCTTCTTCACTCTGCACCCCACCCACCCACATTCCCCTCCTTTAGTTCATGTCCATGTGTCAAAAGTTCTCTGGCTTCTACATTTCCCACACTACTCTTGCCCTCTCCCTGTCTATTTTCTATCTACCGTCTATGCTACTTACACTCTGTACCTTCTCCCCGCCTCTCCTCCTCCCACTGCCTTGTTGCTAACCCTCCATGTGACCTCCATTTCTGTGGCTCTGCTCCTGTTTTAGGTGACCGCTTAGTCTGCTTTTGTTTTATGTGTGGATGTTAATAACTGTGAGTTTGCTGTCCTTTCACTGTTCATATTTTTATCTTCTTTTTCTTAGATAAGTCCCTTTAACATTTCATATAATAAGGGCTTGGTGATGATGAACTCCTTGAACTTCACCTTATCTGAAACGCACTTTATCTGCCCTTCCATTCTGAATGAAAGTTTTGCTGGATAGAGCAGTCTTGGATGTAGGTCCTTCCTTGCCTTTCATGACTCGGAATACTTCTTTCCAGCCCCTTCTTGCCTGTAAGGTCTCTTTTGAGAAATCAGCTGACAGTCTGATGGGAACTCCTTTGTAGGTGACTGTCCCCTTATCTCTTGCTGCTTCTAGGATTCTCTCCTTCATTTTAATCTTGGCTAATGTAATGATGATGTGCCTTGGTGTGTTCCTCCTTGGGTCCAACTTCTTTGGGACTCTCTGAGCTTCCTGGACTTCCTGGAAGTCTATTTCCTTTGCTATATTGAGGAAGTTCTCCTTTACTATTTGTTCAAATAAGTTTTCCACTTGTTGCTCTTCCTATTCC